>VMDR010012522.1:0-26449 GCA_007922815.1 Macrotus californicus | reverse complement strand
TGGAGGTTTCCTCAAAGACATTTTTCTGGGCCTCCTCTCCCTCTACACTGTCTCCTTAGCAGTCTGTCTCATGGTGTCATCTGTCACATGCACGTGGATCATTTTATGCCTTTCTCTCTTTTCTTCAGCATCGCTTTCCAACTATTTGCTGGAAATTTCTACCCAGTTATGTAATCCCCCAAGCCAGTTCAGTTGAAAAAAGTTAGATATTAGATATTTCAGTAAATTATGATGAGTGTATGAGAGGGAAAAGAACAGGGCACTTTAAGAATATAGTGGAAGGAAACTGAAACTAGAGTGTGGGTCACTGAAGCTGTCACTATGGAAGTGATATTTAAACTGCACCGTGAAGGATCAGTTGAAATTAATTAGGCAAAGTTCAGTGGTCAGGAGTCAGCGCTCCAAGCAGAAAGAACAGCTTGCGTCAGCACCCGGAGGTGGAGAGTATGACGCCGAATCACCGGAAAGAGAAGTTTGTTGAGTGAGCACTTGAGTGCTGAAAGGAAAGAAGTGAGCCAGGCCTCTGGCGACGGTGACGGGGCCTGGGCACGTGTGTGAGCAGCGCCAGAGTGAGCGTCGACGTTGTCGATGTTTGCTGTTTCTCATACCACAAGGATGTGTCATCAAAGAGCTTTCATCAAATTATTGATTCGATCATCTTGGTGTTTTCCTAAAATGCCTTCTGGCTGAGTAGAACCATGAGTAGGTGCAAAGAGGCCGGGGAGGAGCTGGAGACACTGTGGTCTGAGTGGCTCGCACAGGGCACATGGCGCCCTGGGCAGCAGGCGGCAGTGAGCTTGGAGACCGGGTGCTGATTTCAGGTGGGTCAGCAAGGTGGTACTGGCGTTCCTTGGTGAACTGAATGCGAATGTGGAGGATGAGGGGAGTGGCGAGATGCTGGCTACATGTCTGCCTTGAACAGCTAAGTGGGTGGCAAGTGAGGGATCCTTGGAGGAGGGACAGTCACAAGGCGGTGGTGCATATATGTAGTTGGGGCTTGCCACATGCGAGGATGCTCTGAGGCTCCCAGGGGATATATCAGGTAGGTGGATGTTTGCATCTGGGCACAGCAGAGCAGTCTAGGTTTGATTTTCGATCTGAGGTTCAGCATCACGAAGAAGGTGTGAGAGCAGACATGTTCCAAAGGGAGCTCACTTTTGATAGAAAACATCATCTCTGCAGCATGAAACCTCAGTTGTACCTTTGACCCCCATCCCTCTTTCCTTCTTGTTCCCTGTGTATAAATCAGTAGTCAGATCTTACCAGCTTTGCCCTCTGTTTTGTTTCTTGTTTATGCCGATAGTCTAATATTGGTATAATATTGGAAATGGTTTCTCTTTCCAGTAGTCTAATTAGGTCCTTTTCATTTCCCACCAGACCTAGCACAGATCTGAGGGCAGCGGCATGGTGGCCAGGACACTCACAGAGCTTCACCTTAAGCCAGGAGAGTCACGACTGTCATTTGAACTTGGGTAGAGGCTGTGGGGATGGAGGAAAGCGGATGGAGTTGAGAGACAAAGGGTATGGGAAGCAGGGATGGAAAATGACTTTGCCTAAAGTGAGTAGAGAAGGTGTTAGAAATTCCAAGTGAGTTGACTTCAATGAGAGATGGTTGAAATGAAAAGAAATTTTTTTTGGGGGAAATTCGTGGGTGACCATTACCAGTTATAGTCAGACATCTACAGCATTACCACTTCCTTAGGTACCACACTCGGGGCTACTGCTAACCAGCACGCGGCAGCGCTCAGGCTGCTGCCTCCGGATGCGCGAGTGGAAATTCCACCCAGCCTCAGGTAGGCGGGCGTTAGGCACAAAAGGGGAAAGGCAATTTCCTACCTGATGGTGTGGAACTCTCTAAATCTGCCAGTCCAGCTTTTTCCCCCTTCTGTTTTACGTTTTATACGACCTAAATAGTCAATTTAGTATTTGTTACTAGTTTGGAAATTATTTTTTCTGGAGCCAGTATGAAGTGTTAAGTATTTATAGACAGAAACTTTGGCAAAGGCTATAGAGAATCTTGAAATGGCCTTTCACCGTGGCAGAAGAGCTTGCACAGATTCAAGTGCAAATCCAGATTTGTGGAGAGTAAGTGTGGGCTTGTGGATGATGAAAAAAGCCGGTTTTTCCAGGATGACTTAGTGATTATTAAATAGCTGTGTCTTTTTTTTTTTATCTGAATTGCTAGGAGGGAAGCGCCATAGCTTTAGCGGTAAACAGTTTATGCAGTTAAAATATAAAAGAGACAAAGAAAAGCAAACTAAAAAGACGTTTTAGAGTAGAATGGGAATTACGCCAGCGAGCCCGACTGGTAGAGTCTCTGGAGGGAAGCCAGGAGGTCTGTGATATTTCTCTAGTTAGGATATATATATGTGGTGTTGGACAAAAAAAAGTTAACTCTTTCCATTGAATTTGAGACTTTCCTGATTCTGAAACTCAAACCGAATGCAAATTAAGATTTTGGAAAAGTCTGATTAAAAAAACAACCACATGCACACATGACATTTGGCAATGCCTAGATCTCCCTAAAATGTCAAGATAGGAAAATATCCAAAACTCTTTTTTTTTTTTTTTTTTTGGAGAAAAAGAGAAAGTTGGATTCTAGCCAGATGCCTGCTGAGGAATTCTTCTGAGAATTTCTGGAAACTATACTTTTTAAGGTAATCATGTTCTCCGCGCTTGCGTGGCCCCCACATGTTACTTGAGTTAATTTAAAGCCTCATCTCTTTGTGTCTTGTTGTTGCACATCCTTCAGACTTCAGTGGTCAAGTTTCACTCTGGCGAGATGACAAAAAAAATATATTGTGTTTGGCACCACACAATCTTAGCATACTTCAAGAACAAATATGCCAAGAGAGTTTGATTGTGTAGCTTGAATTATATTTTTCGTGTATGGTATGTATATCTCCTTATGTTAGACAAATCTGTAAGAGTTTTGTTTTTGTTTTTGCCTTTCCAGTAAAATAACCACACATCAGATACCTGATACACATAGGCTATGGTTGGAGGGCGTGAGTGAATTTATCAGGTAAATACTGTGAAATCAGCAGAAATCTCATCTAAACTTAATGTCCTAAATCTTAACATAGTTTTTAAGGGCGAGGAAACAACTGTCTACAGTCAGAACGGGCCAAGAAGAAAATACCTGACTTTCCTGCAACAGTTCGGGGTATTACTGTCCCTCTGTTGACTAATTCATTCTCTTGTGTAATGTAAATAGAGAAAATGTGGCATGACATTGAGGGCTGTGTTTAAGTGCACAGGTGTATCACCACCATCTATCTCCAGAACGGGAACTCTTTACCCATTAAACCCTAACTCTCCATTTCCCCCAAGCCCACCCTCGCAACACCATTCTGCTTCCTGTCTCTCTATGAACTTGAGTATTTTTGGCACCTTATCTAAGTAGACTCATACCATAGTTTTCTTTTTGTGTCTGGCTTCTTACATTTAGTGCAGCGTCTTCAAGGCTCATCCGTGTTGTAACATTGGAGAATTTCCTTCCTCTTTAGAGCTAAATCACGTTCCATTATATGTGTGGACCACATTTTATTTATCCATTCACCCATTCACGGACCCTTAGGTTGCTTCCATCTTTTTGCATTGAGTGCTAATATGTATGATCCTTCAGAAAGGGGCTGGGGACATAGAAATGAGTAAGATGAACAGTGTCTCCCTTTTCAGAGGATCAATCATGGGGAGAGATGGGAGGTCATCAGGCAAATGCACACACTTTATTGTTATGGACAGTAAAATACGTTTTTGAATAAAACTAATCACAGTGCTGCAATGGACAGTGAGGGAGGTACCTGAAGACTACACCTTAGAAAGGGCCGTTTCGGATGCGCCTCCTGAAAAGGGGACATCATAGATGCCATTCTTCCCACTAGTCTACTTCGTCAGGACCAGAGTCACGTTTTCCTCGTTGGTTCCCGTGTCGGTGGTGCCTCATACAGAGACACCCACCAAATCCTTGTTGCACGTGAGGAGAGGGAAGTGGCGCAGCAGTGAACAGGTCTCCCCGTGGGAGGGAGCCCTCTCCTTCGCTCGCAGTGCTTCCTCCCGTCTCCTCTGCTCTCTCTGTTCTTTCCCTGCAGCATCCCAGGCAGCAGGGTTCAGAGAGTGGTGGGCTCAGGTGTGACAGAGGGCAGGTAACTAAATACAGTGTTAATAGGAATAAAGCAGGATGAAGGCTCTACAATAGTGATATCAAAAGAAATGACACTGATAACGAAGCATGGTATGACAATGCTTTTTAAGTATAAATCCCTATTGAATGTTTTGTTGGAAACATTCCTTAATCTTTAGAACTGTATGCGATAGTGTGTCAGGAATTGTTAACTGCCTTGGGTGAGTTTGAGATAGGTAGGCCCCATCAGTGAGTGAAGGACAGAGCCAGCTTTGAAAGAAGGAAGTGGTGGGGGGGCTTCTGGAATAGTCCTCTTCTCTTCTGTGTGCCAGAGGGATTTGTGATTAATGGTGTTAATGTTGGCTGTGGGATTTTTATAAGAATGCAAATCACATCCATTCATTTGCATAACAGTGGTGGACTGATTTCAGAGTGTTTTGATATGTGTTTATAGCCTTAGGATGGTCCCGTGCGAAGAACACTGTTGTCATCCTGTCATTGATAGACATGGATCTTTCCTTGTCAAAGTGAAAGTGAGTCCACTGCCAGAATGTCAACCCGTGGTCGTGTCGGCTGACTTTGAAGTTCTTACAGCATTTGGAAGTTTAGCGACAAGTCCCTAACTTCAAAGCGATCTACACCGGTGTCAGTTAATGAGCTTGATGATATTTCATTACAGATTACTAAAGACGTTCCTTTGAAAAACTCAGAAACGGAGGTGCTCTCTGAAGGAGCTGTGTTGGTTTCCGTACAAATAAGTGATATGAAATAAGTGTCACTTTCTTATTCTACAGATGCACTGATTTCAAAGGCCCTGTGACCTATTTTTAAAGAACTTGAGTAAGATATGACTTATATACCATGATGTTCACCATTTTTAAAGAGTACAATTCAGCCCTGGCTGGTGTGGCCCAGTGGATTGAGTGCCAGCCTGTGAACCAAAGGGTCACTGGTTTCATTTCTAGCCAGGTCACGTGCCTGGGTTGCAGGCCAGGTCCCCAGTAGGGGGCTCTTGAGAGGCAACCACACACTGATGTTTCTTTCACTTTCTCCCTCCCTTTCCCTCACTGAAAATAAATAAAATCTTTTTTCAAAAGTTTAAAACAAGTTTAATTGGGCAAATAACTTTTCTTTTAAGATGTGTGTTAAGATGATTACTCAGAACATATTTATTCAGAATCTTTGGCTGGTATAAGGGACAAGGGGAACTCAAAAATCATTATCTTATTTTAAGCGGCCCTTCTAAAAAATAATACGGCATGTTAAGTGAGAACGGGAAGTTGCACAGGGTGGGGCACTTTATTCATAGGTTTTAGTAGTAAAACTTATCTCGCAGTACAAGGCATACCACAGAGATCAGTATACATTAACTTTTTTCTCTTCTTTTTGCCTTTTATTTTAAACAGAACAGTAAAATATTTAGTTTGTGAACCATTGTTTTAACTTGTGTGTCTCTTAACTCTTGCCACAATATCATTGCACAGCAGAGAGCCGTAACATCTCAGGAGCCAATACGCATCCAACCTTGTGTCTCTGTGGGTGGGTTCCAGGTGGGCCAATCCGGGCTGGGCTCCACCACGAGGTCTGCTTCGGGCCCTAAGTCTCCGAGTTATGTGGCACCTGCTGTCTTTCTTCTGGTACGAGTGGACTAGCAGGGACCTTGTTCTGGTGACTGTGACAGAGGTACAAGAGACCAAGCAAGTTGATTTCAAGTCTCTATTTGTGTTAGAGTTGTAAATATCCCACTGACCAAAATAATCATCATAGACGAGCCCAAAGTCAAGAGGCAGAGAAAGAAACTCCATTTTTACTGGGAGGGGACTACGAGTTTGCTTATAGTTGGGGCGGTTGGTGGTGACGAATCAGGGTCAATGATTCAGTCCACCATAGCTTGTACCCTCAATGTAAATCAAACTGCTTTTCTATTTGTCAGCAGTCTTAATAGAAGCCTTATGTATTTTATAAAATGCAATACGTATTGGGTAAAAACAAAAGCGAAGAAAAAATGGTAGGATATTTTTATTTGTTTGTTTTGATATGTGTCTACACCGTCCAGATTCACATCTATTGAAAAGTACCACAGGATGCTTTTGCTGGCGTTGGTTTTGAAGAATAGTATAAAAATTTCCACAAGTTTCATGTGCAACCACACGTATTTTAACTTGATCTTTTATTCTGCATTTACTTTTGGGAGTCCTTAAGAATCTGTTAAAATGCAGAAATTATGCAGTATTGATTTCAGGAAAAGTTGAAGTGGTCACACATGATTGCCTTTGCCTTAAAAGAAACCCTTATTTGGTTCTAATTTGAACGATATTGAAAGCACAACAAAACTAGCTTTTTATTATGTCGCCACACATTTAGCGAGTTATGGAAAGCATTTTGTTTCCAGAAGTGAGTTAACTATGTCTTGTCCGCACTTCCAGCCACTTTTGGCTGCTCGCCAAGCCTGCCTGTGACTCAGGCGTATTTGTTTCCTGGTAAGAAATGCATTGAAAACCTAGGAACATGCTCTGCTGACTGCTAGAAGAGTTTCCGTTGTGAGAGATTAATGTATCGCTTTTGTTTGAGAAATATAATTGGTTACAGTTGCATACATGTAGTTTATATGAGAAATATGTTCTGCTTTAAAACTCATTATGTTTATTTTTACTTTTCTTTAAAAAATTAATCTAAAAAGAATCTGAAATGTGTATGCTTCCTTCTTTCCTCATATTCCAGAATACTTGGAATAAAAACAGTACACATTTGTGCCAGATACATGCACAGATGTCTAAATTTACATAGTATATAATTTAAGGTATAAAGTTTGAAATGACAAAATGCTTATTAGCCTAAAACTCCCGAAAGAATATTCTAACACCCAAGTTTAATGTTGCTCCCTCAAATACCATCATTGTGTCTTATTCCTTTCACTAAAGTGTTTTCTATTAGACAATATAGTAAATTAATGTTTAGTATGTATATTTTAGTGTTCATGTTCTAGGAAGATGCAAAGATTTTTCCATTTTTTTCTTGCCCTTCTAAAGAAGAAAACTGTAGCTAAATGCTTGCATGTACTTTCTGCTGTAACCTGGATGTGAGCTGAGTTTGGACCTGTACCAGCCATGGGCTCTCAGGCACACCAGGGTCACCCTTATGGCCGGGTGGCTCTGTGGGTTTTCCCTGGCAGGTCATGCTAGCTCCTTTCGGGCTTTCATAAGATGGGATGGGAGCAAAGGCCTTTTCTCCAAAGTTTAATTCCTCCCATTTTCTTGAAGATTTCAGTGTCAAAGTTCGGAAATGCCATTGAGATGAGACAGGTACCACGGACTCTTTTGAATTTGGTTAGTTGTGTATCATAAATGGGTAAATACCTAGAAGCATTGTTCACAGAGTGAGATTGGACCTTGTATGCCTATGTAGTCCGAACATTACGTTCCTGACATTTAGGGCTTTTAAATGTGGACTGCTCTTTGCTAGGCCTCTCTCATAACTAAAATGTGAGTCACTTGTAAACCATAATAGATTTTGGCTCTCCAGCACGATGAAGTGTCCTGGATGGAGTGAAACATTCCACCCAAACTCTCGGCAGTGGAATATCCCCAGTGGGCACCCTGAATAGGGAAGGAGATGAAGGACAAAATGGAAGGGGCTTTGCGGACCCTGGCACCCCTTCCGTGGCCCCGGGGCTCTTTCTTGCTCGGAGTGTGAACCCTGAAACGAGAGAATGAGTGGCTGCTGAATGTTCTTTTTCCTAATGAGGAAATTTCACCGGAAACTTGAAATATTAAAAAGGCACCAGGCATATGTTCTACCAAGTGAAATTGTGTGGTTAATTCTTCTACAAAGAAAAAAAAAAAACCAAAACAAAAAGCCTAATGTAGAATGTCAAACTTTCTACTGAAATTTAATTAGAGCTTCTGCTAGGGAATCTCAGGATGTACTGGCTTTGACATGCACTTACCAAATAAAGGCTGGTTGGAAGTCTAGAACCATGTAGAATGTGTCAACCCATCGAACTAAACGCATCGTGCAGTGACTGGCTGCATTTGAAGAGAGAGCTTGGGAAGCTATTGCCAGACATTTTAAGTACAAATTCGATTATTTACTGGAGCCATGGTTTTGATACTTCTGTCCTGCTGCCTTTGTTTAATCGATGTTGCCCTCGATTATCCCAAGTTTAAGGTCAAGCCTCAGACTGTTCCTCTGCATACTACACTCTGAGGCAGCGATTCTGAATTGTCCCTCAGCACCGAGCCTCTGGGAGCAGGCCCCTCCACACAGAGCCCTCCTCGCAGGCAGGAAAGGCGGCGTTTTCCTGTTCGGGGTCGGAGGAAGTGACCGCTCGGCACCGTGGCTGGGCTGATCCCGCCGTGGCTTGCAGTTCGCCTCATTTCCTTTCAGCGTCCACTCCTCACCTGAGCCTCCAAGCAGAAGTTAGGGGTCGGTCTCAGCATCTTGTTTCACTCCGATGAAACACAAATTGTCCTGAGTGTAAGATTAGATGTTTTTGCTCACCGAATTTCAGTAGCACCTACTCAGTATGGACTGGGGCGTCATTTAGCAAAATGTTGGAGGGACGTCGCAGTGACCCATTAGGGCTGATGCACATTTGAATGAGCTCGGTTATTCTGTCAGGTTTATTCCCGGCTATCATGGGGTTTGGTGTAGCTGCGTCTGCGATAGGCATAGGCCTCGCTTAGCGTCTGCCCCTCCCGTCTCAAAGTGGGGGATTTTCAGAACACAGCAATCTCAGAGGTTTTCTGAAGCTCTTGTAATTTGAAGTCATCATTCTTAGGATGAAGTTATTGAATTATCATCAACTATGATTTCATATCATAAAACTATTATATGACAACATGACGGACGCACATGAGCTAGGAAATCAGTGATGTTGAATTGTTTCTAATTATCCTCATAATATAAGATGACTTTGATTCATGTGCTTCTTGTATACCACTAATGTGTCTATTTTATTTGCTGAACTGATCATATGATTTGCTTTTATTTTTCCTGTTCATGTTTATCTATGCCTTATTTTTACTTCTCACAGTTTCTTTTGCTACAAAGGTTTGTTTTTTACAGGTTGATTTTAAATGGGAAATTTACTTACTACTTTTTAAGTAGATAATTGTATCTGTTAGAAACATTCTTTTCATTTTCTTTCCTTTTTTTGCTTTGCAACGTAACTTGGGAGAAGAGTTCTCATCTCCATTTTATTGTATTGAAGTTTTATTTTTTGAGGTATAACTGACTTAGTGATTCTACCCAACATGGTGAGTCTGTATTCATGGACGTATGAGTGGCCACTGTGGTAAGTCTAGTTACTTCCTGTCACTCTACGTTCTTACAGCATTATCGATTCTATTATCCATGCTGGTTGTTACTTTCCCATGGCTTATTTTATAACTGGAAGTTTCTACCTCTAATCATCTTGACCTATTTTTCCCTCTGAGTCTTTCTGTTTTGCTTTTTAGATTCCACATGCAAGTGAAATATATAGTATTGTCTCTCTCTGTCTGCAGACTAGTTTCACTTAGCATAGAATCCTCCAGGTCCATCCATTTTGTCCCAAATGGCAAGATTTCACTCTATTTATAGCTAATATTTTATTGTATATGATGTATATATAAATAAGATATATATGTACATGGTATATATATCACATCTTCTTTATCCTTTATCTATCAATGGACACTTAAGTTGCTTCCATGGCTGGGCTATTGTAAGTAATGCTGCAGAGAACATTAGGGTACATATGTCTTTATGAATTACTACTTTTACTTCCTTCGGATACACACCCAGATGTGGACTTGCTGGGTCACGTGGTAGTTCTGTTTTTAGTTCTTGAAGAACCACCATCCTGTTTCCACAGTGGCTGCACCATTTACACTCCCACCAACAGTGCTCGAGGAGGCCAAACATTGTCTTCTTAAAGAAATCACTTGACATTTTGATGCTTTGCTTTTGAGTCTCTGTGAAGGAGATGGACTTGGTGGTATTTAAGATTTCTTCTAAAAAATTTTATTCATCTGCTTGCAAACAAATGGATTTATGAACTCTGGTATACTATGAATTCTACAATTTCTCAAAAGGGAAAAAGTAGATTGTTTTTCATCCTCATTTATGAGGAACCATTTTGTGTAATTGCAGGAAGGTTGTGATTTAAAAATATGGTTAGAGTTTCTTCATCCTGATTCACTAAGAACCACTTTCTTAGTCAGCTTGCAGAGAGGTTATGAATTTAAGGATGTGTTTTTAATTGTGGTTGAGATAGTGGCCACCATGCAATCATCAGTTTATTAGCTTAAGAAGCTGCTCATGATGGACTTTGCTACTTTAGTCAATTCCTTAGCCTTGACCATAACATATCACTTTCATGATACCAATTTAAATCGGTGAAATGCCATGTTTTATGGTTATATCTACATGTATGTGACGATTTGAGCATTGTTCTTGCTAAGTAATGATTGCTCATTGATTACGTAGTTGTTTTCTGATTTGTTCACTTAAAAAGTTAAAAATAAGTCCCCAGGATGTGACACCATTCTCGATGCAGTGCAGGATAAAAGTATAGACTGCATATTACAGGAAAATATCTACAAGAGAAAGGCATCGTACACCTTTCACTGTTTGCACAATAAGATGTGGGGGTTGAATATCTGTTTGCCTATTCAGCCAGCTGAATGTCAAGGTCCCTATTCCTTCAGAATAAAGAAGTTTGATGAGAATACTTAAAGCCATATTTTTAATTTAACTTTTACCTTTATTAAACTAGCAAAAGACAGACCACTTTTGAATTAATTGGTCATTAGTTCCTCATAACATCAACCATGTTTTTTTGTCTCTAAATACGATCATTCATTCACCAGGGTTTCGTTTCCCAGGGGTCAGGTGTCTCAGCCAAAAAAGACATTATTCTGAAGGGTCCTTACATGGGGAGAGAGGTGGTGGCCGTGCACAATAGCTGTGGCTCAAGCATTAGCTGAAGCTGATGTTTGTTGTTATGAACAAGCCAACCACAAAACTACCGACTGCCATTGTAACTGGAATAGTTGGAACCACATGTGTTCCCGAAGGGCCCAGTATCCAAGCACAAAGGTCAGCATTTGGTAGACAGGCATGAAATATGCAAGTGCCTCATCTTCACGGTGCAATGTTTCTTCCATCTTTCAGGGTCAGTTTTCACAAACTTTCAGAATTGATACCTTGAAAATGCTCCCTGGACTTAAATTATGGAAGCTGCTGGCAATTTTCATTTGTTTTGCTTCATTTAAAAGATAGCCATTGGTGAAGGGGAGCTCCTGAATTCACAATTTTATTTCTTTTTGCAAAATGAATATTTAAATGCGATTACTTTATTTATTTCAGGTCCAAACAAATCTAAAGATGAATGTAAAACACTAAAGGGATGATACTGCCCTGAAAGCTTAGCTGGTAGTGGTTTTGGTATGTCTTTTAAAAGAACGAAATGTATTTTTCAACATATACATTTTTTTTGGTGTAGGGATAATATTGTAGACTATGTTAAAAGTTCGGAATTTTAAAATAAACCTTTAATAGCCATTGTCTGTATTATTTAAAATGACCTAATTTGTACAGTAAGAAAGAAATCTTAAAACATTACAATGTCTTCATTTTTGTTTCTAGTTATCTTCTTTAAACTTTTAGCATTTGATTCCTGTGTTTTATATGATAAGATTTCAAAACAAATCATACCAAATCTTAGTTCAAAGAGGCCAAAGTAGTGGAACAAGACTCTTATGTTGGTGGCAGATCCAGGAGTGAGCCAAGCACATGTTAGGACCTGGGATTGCCAGCATGGTGACTGCCAAGAGCAAGATGTACGGAAGTTCAAACAATTATCCATGGGGTGGGGGACACATGTATGAGGTCTGTCCGGAAGATATCCAGCCATGTACCATGAAAAATAGAGACATTATTGAAGAAGATACAAGAAACATCGTACACAGGACAATGATACCTCAGTCCCCTTCAAAGTAGGTGCCTTGGGATCTCACACAGTTCTCCCAATCACCATCAGCTGTCTCGTGTTTTCCTGAATCTCACTGATGGTCTGAAATCTCTTCCCTTTCAAAGGTGATTTTAGTTTTGGGAAAAGCCAGAAGTTACAGGGTGCCAAATCTGGGCTATAGGGGAGGCTGAGTCACCTGGCTGGTTTGATATTTTGCCAAAAAACCGCACAAGACGTGATGCATGAGTGGGTGTGTTGTTGTGATGAAGCTGCCAATCACCAGTTGCCCATAGCTGCGGCCTTCTGAATTATCCGAATAGTTTCCATGAAGGAATGTTCAAGCTTAGTGCAAAATTTGATGCAGATTCATTGCTCTACTCACTCAGTCATTTTGAATGAGACAGCCTCACAGTGCACATGCTCACTCGTTGACATTTACCACCCCCACTGACTAGTACAGTGAAGTTGTCATTGTTCTTGTTATGTGCATTAGTCCACCCTCCTTGGCTGCCAGGTTCCGTTGATGTTGTACGAACCAATCTTTTTATATTAACTATGGCTGGACTTTTTCTGGACAGACCTCGTATACATAAAAAATCCTCAAATGCTTTCTGACGTCATCAAAGTCTAGTCTTCATAAAATGCTCTAACACACATATTATCCCGATTTTAAGAAGAGGAGAGTGAGGTTAAGAAACTACGTGTTCGTGCTTACCCAGCTAATAAGTTGCAGAGAGACAGCGTCTGAGCTCCAGTCTTTCTGTTTCAAAAACCTCTGCTATTTGCCACTGTACAAGGAAGCTGGGTGCACCCCTTAGAGGCTGCATTTGCAGGTCTCCTGGCCTTTTCCTTAAAGGAGGTGGCATGGAGGATAATGCTAGCCCAGAGCAGACTGGCAGGTGCCTAAGTGCTGAGACTGTCGGTGTAGCCATCCCCTAGACCACAGGTGGCAAACACAAGGCCAGCAGGTCGAATCAGGCCCTCCACCTTGTTTTATCTGGCCCGGCACCTTGTTTCTGCCCGGCAGCAGTGCTGAGCTCTGTGCCCCTAGTTGAGGAGCAGTTACATTCATACAGTCCTAAAGTTATATTCGGCCCTTTGAAGGCAGCTGCGAGGCTGATGTGGCTCCTGGTGGCAATGAGTTTGACACCCCTGTCCTAGACTACTGTGAGCCATTGGCTACGGTCCAAACCCTCCTACTAAAGGTGGACCTGGAGGTATAATAATTAGTATTTAATTTTCTATTCCACTTTTTGTTTTTTTCCTTTTAATCAATTGCTCATCCATGTGTGTGCCTTGCTCTCCTACATTTCCCACTGACTCCTTGTCACAAGAAAATGACAGTCTTAGCCATTGCTCCTTTCGTCACCCAGTTCCCTCCTTCCTGGAGAAGAGAAACGAGAATCCTTTTGTTCTCCCCTCTCTCCTCATATTCATCCTCGTCACTCCTGGATCTGATGGAGTTTTTACAACGTGACCATAAAAGATGACATTTCATCCTCTGAGAAAAATGCCTTGGTTATATCCTAGCTAGATGGATGGGTGGATTTTTTTCCATGACTTAATTTTGTGACCCAGCTGAGGAAACTTCCAGTTTTATTAGCAGCTGTCTTCTCTTTTCTTATCAGATGTTCAGCTTTTAGCACCTAGCTCAAAAGAGAAAACACATGGTTGAAAGTTATTATTTAGACTTCGCAAATCCTTCCAAACAATTTCTCTTAGGTAGGGAAACAAATAAATAACTCTGCCTACAGATCTTTCAAACAAAGCTGTAGTATTTGCAATCTCTATAAATACGGCATCTGAAAGGAATGCTTGCTTAGCTTTTAGTCACATTAAGAAGTGCTGATAGGAGTGAAAATAGAAAAGAAGATGCGTGGATTTTTCTTCCCCCGCAGGTTGAGAGTTGACTTTAAAAGGGAAAATGCTGAGTGTTTCTTAAAACAAAATGGGGATGTCTTTATTTCCTTCAGACATTAGCTGCCCATCTGTAAACATTTCAAGAGGAAATTGTACACCACCTCATCTGTGTGTCAAGTGACGTGTAATGGTCGGATGACAGACACATTGGTGCACAAATACAGGGATTAAAATGACAGTTGATCAGTGGACTTTTCCAGTATAAATGCCAAGGCGACCATTTACAATCAGTTACTGTCAACAAGTCAAGTGATTCTTACTCAGATTTCTGTGTTCCTATAAAGGTTTCATAGCTTTCTCTGGGGCATTTTCTGTTGTTTGGGTGTTGAATATCAAGGTCCTGGTTCTCTTTGGAAGGCCTCGTTGAGTGCGCCCTTGTATACATTTGAATTTGTGCCTTGCAGATGTGTAGATTACTCGTACGACGTTTTATTCCCTCCCCTTGTAGGTAGAAATAACCCTTCAGGACATCAATGACAACCCGCCGGTGTTCCCAACGGACATGCTGGACCTCACCGTGCAGGAGAACATTGGGGACGGCTCGAAGATCATGCAGCTCACGGCCATGGATGCTGATGAGGTACCTGCATTTTTGAGACCTAGGATTCCAGTGATCTATCCAATTTCTACTACATGTTGACAACTTTTATAACCAAAAAAGCTAAGGTTAAGCAGTGTCCTTTCCAAAGACCCGTGATTGTTGAAATGCTGATGTGGAGACTGTCAAGTGGTCATTTTCCTCGGATCGGCAATTCACAGCTTAGTTTTTTGCTGCAGGGTAGATTTCTTGGCCAAATTATTTGAATTCTCAATAATAAAAAATATCCCTATTTTATGCTTTTATTATTATTCCAATTTGTTATCTTGGAGCAGCAGCCAAGGATTGATTTTTATTTGTCATTTAAAAAAGCAAATTACTTAAAATAAAAAAAAATTTAAGGCTATTTTATTACCTTTTTATTTAATTTAGATATACATAAAATATGTAATTCAATAATAGCTTTATATATTAAGGAAATTATCTAGTGAAGCTAATGACTTTTTCAATTTCGTTAATAAACAGGAACTTCTTTCCTAGTGGTGAATGTGAAATTTGGGGCATAACTTAGATTACTGTCTTCTTTTATTTATATGTTGAAGTTTAGCTATGTGAATATTGTGCTCCAAATGTGATGGCAAGTTATATAATTTGTAATTTATATTTTTCCCATTAAAAAATTCCATCGCTTGTTTTCTCCTTCTTGCTAGGGAAACAGATTGATTAAAGTTCCTGAGTTTCAGGGAGAGGAATCACCTCTTTAAATACTAATATCTCTTTTCTCCTAAACTAAACCCAACATAGATCAGAGAATTTAACTTTCTTACCTTACATTAAACTCCAGAAGTATCTGAAAACTTGACCTTTGGCCTATGAGGAACATCTTCATAAATTTATTTCCTTAACTTTAAAAAGGTAAATAAATAAAAAAAGGATTTATTTTAACAGGGAATACAGAAGTGTGGTTACTTAGTCACTTGTAACTTTGCCAAAATGTAACTAATGTAAAGGAAATAAAATAAAACATAGACATTTAGATAATTATAGCTTTGTATTTAAAAAGATTGGGTGTTTTTAGTTTAGGACCTTCTACTCAATTTTATATAGCGAGAAGTTTATTCCCAATTCCAGCTACTTTAAGAGTTATGTGACTGAATATTTCTATTATTATTGATAGATATGAGATAATATCAGCAATAGTTTAGTAGACACTGCATTTTTACCGCTCGTAATTGGTAAGATCTGCCTGGATAGCCTGATTCATAAGATTGTATTACCTCTCACTTAGCAACATAGACAAAAAAGCTCATACAATTGCTGTGAGACAATTTGCATCAAGTTATTGCGGTTGTGGTGACTGTCTCGTCGGCCGTGCTCTGGGGACAGAGCAGAGAGGCCTCATTTATTTCAAGTGATTCACTCAAAGAGTGAGGCAACAATCATGTTAACTACCGTATATATTTGAATCAGATATACCATATTTTGCGTGCATAATGCCCACTTTTTTTGCCCAAACTTCTGAGGGAAAAATCAGGATGTACAATATACGTGGGCAGTACCTGAAATACCTGGTATCTGTCCTTCTGTTTTGTAGTTATTGGTTACATTAAATTTCTTGTACCATAATATGTTCAAAAATAAAGGCTAAAATTCCTTATAACATAAAAATGTATCTACATATAAATAAATTAAAAATTAAAACAAAAGATTTTTTTTCCAGAAAGTTTGGGCCAAAAATGTGGATACGCATTATACACAGCAAAATACAGTACAAATCTCTGAAGAACTGATTGTTTGAAAGAGATGCTAGCATCCAACTCTTTTAAAACCATCATACAGGACTGTTATCATTCTATCTCCCCCCCTTTTTTCGAGATACGAGAAATAAGGGTTAATGCAAATGCTCTGTGGCCTGCACATTCGTTTACTTTTCTCCCCCAGACTCTCTGTGTATGTGCACCATGTGTGGGTGGGTATGTGTACCCATGTGTGGGCAGGTGTGTGTACCCATGTGTGGGCGGGTGTGCTCCCGCATGTGTGTGTGTGTGTGTGTGTGTGTGCGCGCGTACATGCCTTCACTGCCTTCAAGTTCATCCTTTGAGGTATGTTTACATTTATGACGAGATTTGAGGGTAGCTGAGAAGGTAGGTCCTTACGTCTCTAAGTATTTACATTCACACAATTTAAGTGCATTTTGTTTTATTTCTATCGAGCTTTGTGTTTTAAAGACAACAATATGGTGGCTCCCAGAGGGAAGTGAGAGGGGTGGTAAAGGGGATCAAATACATGGTGACAGCAGTTGATTTTGACTTTGGGTGGTGGGCACATGGCGCAATATACAGATCATGGATCGTAGAATTGTGCACTTGAAACTTATGTGATCCTATTAACCAATGTCACCCAATAAATTTAATTTAAAAAGTCAATAAAATAAAATAACCACTAAAGTTTGCATGCCAACAAAAATGTAAGAACGCATGCCAGTGTTCTCACTTAGGCAGTCTGGTTTAAACAATACCGACTCTAAGTATGTTATCGAGGATGTACCCGAAGTGCACTTGGGGTGAGACCCAGGCAGAGAAGTGAAAGGCTGCTGTGGAGCAGGAGCAGACCCAGGACCTAGGCAGAGCTGTTTGCTGTTCAGGGGAGGTGGGGGTGCTGACAGGCCTGCAGGGTGCGACTGCCTGAAGGCACAAAGATTACCCAGTGCCTGTGACAGGATCTGTGTTGGGGTGTGGGGGAGCGGGACAGGGGATGGGGAGGTGGGGGGGAAGAGGAGGTAGGTGGTTCATCTACAACTTTAAAGGCAAGGAGGGCATTCTGTAAAATTGCTTTGGGACTAATTTTTAAAGATTAAGCTCATGAGATTGCCTTCCTTCTTGAATACATGTTCTCTTGAATTTTTTAGTAGCATTTTAATGACGCCTAACTATTTCTTCTCCTGACATGGGGAACCAACATTTTTTATCCCTATGCAATTCAGGGGCACAGGTGCAGGCAGAAACCCAAATTATGTCCCAATTAGGGGGTATAGGCAAGGAGTTTTCAATGAGAAAAGGAAGGGAAATAAGTACATGAGTAGAAAACAGGAGTTTCTGTTGGTGCTAAGAGGCTTGGCTACTCTTCAGTTACTCATGGCAGTAACAGTGTCTCAAGAATGACCTGCACATCGTCCCTGTGGCCAGGACGTCTGCCTCCCTGTTAGCTTTATCATGGTTTGTGAGGCAGTGTTGATTTGGCCCAGCTGAAGGCTGTTGTGCCCAGTTCGAACATCCTGAATGTTCCAGGAGTAAGACTTGTGAGGCGGCTTCTCTGGAATGGCACGCTGACACCCTTTTGAAATGGCTTCATTCATGGCATTTTTCACATTAGCATTAAATTGTCATATAACTCTCCAGTGGATTGATGTTGAGAGATTAGTAGGATTCTTTAGAACACTAAGATTATGTAGGCCATCAGCAAATTATGTGTCAATATATTCTTTATTATTTATACACTTTTCCCTAATAATTAAATCTAACATAAAAGTACTAGTATGTTAGCCCTGGCTGGAATGGCTCAGTTGGAGCATCATCCCCTGGACCAACGGGTTGCAGGTTCAATTCCTGGTCAGGGCATATACCCAGGTTGCAGGTTCAAGCTTTGGCAGGGGCATGTATCAGAAGGCAACTAATTGATGTTTCTCTCTCACATCGATGTTTCTTTCTCTTTCCTCCTACCCCCTTTCTCTCTCTCTCTCTGAAGGCAATGAAAAAATGTCCTCAGGTGAGGATAAAATAAAGAAAGAAAAATAAAATATTAGTATGTTAAAGAAACTGTAATAGGGCACTGTAGAATAACGCTTGGGCCAAGGAATCATTTGTAGAAAGCAACATGAACGTGTAAAACTTAATTTAAATATTATTTGAAACACATGCTGAATCAAGATACACATCTTTCAGAAGCATGTGACTTTTTGAGTCTCTTGTTTCCTTTCCTAAACAGAGTTATTGTGCCTGTAATGGGCCAGGGTACTTCAGCTTTGTTTTGTGGTACCATACTTGTTTTTGAAAATACTACCTAAGGTTGTAAAATGCATTTGCAATTTATAACTATTTACTTTCAGAATTCCTTTCACGTGCTTTTCTCTCTGTGGTTCCTCAGGAGAGTATATTTTTAAACAGCATTATTTCCACTGTGCAGCAGCTGAAAGATGATATTTGTTTCTTGTGGCATTGCTGATACTGCATATTTTAGATATTAAATAAATAAATAGAATTTTCAAAAGCCCTAATTAAATCATTACTCTTGGCCAGACATTTTCAGGTATTCACTAGAACTATTAATTCACCACATCAGCGGATTTGAATATGAAAATATATCAACATAGTCTGGGGCCTTTCCTTCTGTGCAGAAGAATTACCATAGCTTTGGGAGATAGGGCACTGCTAAATTTGAGACGGTTTGTGTAATAACTTTAAAATTGTTTTAGTTTCTTTGCTTTTCCCTAATTTCCAAATATCATTTTAAGAAATCAGATTTTAAAATAGCAGTTTTCATACCTGGACTGCTTTACTAAAATAATGGAATTTCTTGTGAAGCAGAACAAAGAGTACAGAATGTGGTCAGATTAGAAGTCTCAAATTTTTATCAAATGTTTTTGTTAGACCATACAATTAAAATGAATATGTTAGATATTCCATGTACACCTGAATATACAAGATAAATGTGGGCAGTATGTTAAACTCAGCTGTTTCGTTTCTAAATTAAAATGTGCTTTCAGGCATTCACTTTATGAAATGTTAAGATTGGCTTGGGGAACACAGTACCAAATATAGCAGATGCCACTAAACATACATTTTAAAAAGAGAGTTTTTGCCCTTGACTGTTAGAAATCATTGCCGGTGTATGAGTATTTGACTGCAAAGGAGAAAACATATTTAATCTCTGTTGGAACACGTGTATAGAAACTGTCTGTCCCATCACGTTAGCCTTATATTCTTACACACCCTAAGTGGATGTTTTTCCTAACGTCCTTCTTTAGGGTTGTTAGCCTGCACATTGTAATAAATAAACTTCTAGAGGTTAACAACGGTCAAAAATATGTTTGTTTTATGTGATATATTTAAATCAAAATGTAATGTTTGAAGTTAATAATTCCAACATTACTTATACCTCAGGGTCAAGACTCAGAAATTATATATAATAGGAAATCAGGAAACATTTTCCTTGGGATATATGGCAACTCTAATAATAGTTTGATTTATTCATTTGCAAACATTTCAGTCATCAAATACACTTAACCGATTATATTTTCTTGTAAGAAAATATTAAAAATGGGAATAAAAATAACTAGCATTGTCACAAAGTTAAGTGTGTCTCAAAGATCGTTTTGGTTCTTCACACATATAAGCTCACTTCTTCCTGACAACAGTGCCGCCGGGCAGGTAGTGCCACTCTGGTGGTCCTGACGAGGGGACGTAGGCTCACAGTGACACACAATTAGTAAGTAGCGGAGCAGAGGTTCCACCCAAAAGCATCAGATCTCAACCAGCACAGTATGGAATATTTAACTCAGCATTTCGGTTATAATTTTCATAATTTAAAATATCTGAGTCTAACTGTTTACAGTTTCAACAATATATAGATAAGTTTATAATAGATTTAAAATACTGTGGCGTTAGTATCTCTCATCATCATACCTAGCCGGGTGCTTTAATTTAAATTCTTAATTTCTTTATTTTGACTTTGCTAAAACCTGCTCTTTCTTGAAATCTTCCTTTAACCTCTGTGGTGGGCGTAGGCTGTTCTTCTGGTCTCCTTCTAGGTTCCTCCTTCCTCCTTCCACCTCTGCCTCTGCTCCTTCTTCCCACTCTTCTTGTTTTGTTTTGTTTTTTAATTGAGTTTGTTAGAGTGACATTGGTTAACAAAGCCAGGTTTCAGGTGTACAACTCAACAAAATGTCACCTGCACACCACATCATGTGCCCATTGCCCAAAGCAAAGCCTCCTTCTGTCCCTTCCCCCATTTATCCCCCTTTGCCCCCTCCCACTTCGCCCCACCCCTTTCCCTCTGGCTATCACCATACCACCACACTGTTGTCTGTGTCTCTATATATTGTCTGTCCAAAAGGTATCTAGCCATGTAATATGAAAAATGGAGGCATTTATAGAAGATACAACATACAAGAAACATTGTACACAGGACAATGACATCTCAGTCTCCTTCAGAGTAGGCACCTTGGGGCCTCACACAGTTCTCCCAGTCACCATCAGCTGCCCTGTCAGATTTTCCAGAATCTTTTCGATTGTCTGAAATCTCATCCCTTTCAAAAGTGATTTTAGTTTGGGGAAAAGCCAGAAGTTGCAGAGTGCCAAATCTGGGCTGTAGAGGGCCTGAGTCACCTGGGTGATTTGATGTTTTGCCAAAAAACTGTACAAGATGTGATGCATGAGCAGGCATGTTGTTGGGATGAAGCTGCCAATCACCAGTTGCCCATAGCTGCGGTCCTCTGAATTATCTGAATAATTTCTGTGGAGGGATATTCAAGCTTAACACAAAATCTGATGCAGATTTGTTGCTGTACTTGCTCAGTCATTTTGAATGTAACGGCCACACAGCACACACACTCACTCGACGTTGTCTATGACCCCCACTGACTAGTACAGTGAAGTCATCGTTGTTCATGCATGTGCATTCCAGTCCACTCTCCTTGGCTGCCAGTCACTTCAATGTTGTGCAAACAACATTGCAACGGTTGGGCTTTTTTGGACAGACCCTGTGTGTATCCACATATTTATGTCTTCCTTCTTCTCAGTCCTGAAACATCTGTATTTTTCCCTGGCTGTTGTGCTCAGTGGATTAAGTGCTGTCCTGTGAACCAAAGGGTCGCCAGTTCGATTCCCAGTCAAGGCAACTGCCTGGCTTGTGGGCCAGGTCCCCAGTGGGGACCACACACACATGGATGTTTCTCTCCCTCTCTTTCTCCCTCCTTCCCCCTCTGTCTAAAAACAAATAAATAAATAAAAATCTTTTTAAAAAAGTCCATATTTAGTCCTTACACTGCTGTTCCTTTATCTAGTCTAATTTTAAATTCTCAACAAATCTGGGACTTCCACTGTCATATACATATATTGACCTTAAGATATTTTTTCAAACCTTTTCTCAAGTCTCTGACCGACACACAACCATTTCCATGAAATTATCCATCAGTCTCATACCATATATACCAGCTCACTGACTAATTTCTCCTGCATCAAAGCAGATCTTACTCTGAAATGTCTTCATCAAGAGTCGTTTCTTGATTCCTAACCAAAGTAACTTGATATTTAAGTATTTTTCTTTTCTTTCACTTTTACCCATCACATAGGCTTGTTAAAAGAAGGACATGAGAATACATGAGAATGCTGAACAAATGAGAATATTGCCATTGTTATTTCTCTATCCAATAGCCTTTAAGCCGCATCAATAGTCTGCTGATTTGTCCTGTGTATTATGCCAGGTGTGTGATGATTTAAGAGTCTAGGTTCTGGAGTGAGACGGCCAGGGTTTAAATTCCTGTGTCTCAGTCTCTTTATCATCAGAATGGGGATAATAATAGTACTTACCTAAGGGTTTGCCTTTAAGGATTAAGTCATTTAGTGCCCATGAAGTGATATGCTCAGAGCGGCGCTTAGCACTTAATAAACACTTAATGAGTGGGTTCTTTTTCTCAACTTTCCGTTCCTTCTGCCAACTTCCTAGTTCATACTTCACAGTTTTTGAGGGCCGCGGCACAAAGGCTGCGGGGAACGCAAGCAATCATCCCCGCTCTCATCTTACAGAACAGACCCTGGGAACCTGCAGGAAGGCCCATCGCATACGGTTCTGCCCTGAGGAAATGAAGCTCCAGTCTTTGGGGCTCAACCTCCTCACTGTTCCCCTTCCCTGGCCTCTCCCCACTCTTGTCCCGTCTCCTCTAACAATAGCCTGAAACGATTGTTTCCAACTCAAACAAGCTCAGTGGTTTCTTGGCCATAGAATTCAAGCGGGTGTGTGTTACAATTGCAATGCTCCAACCTGGACCCATTACCTAATGTTAGCTGGATTTTTTTCTTTTGTACTGCACTGGCGTTTTCCATACAACCGACCTATTCAACAGCCAGTGAGCCAAGCTTGTCATTCTTCCCTTTGCCCTTTTGCTTATATTCCAACGTTTTCCCTCAGTCTTTGCTTAAAAATAAAAATCCTTTCTTCAAAACCCGGTCCAGCTCTACACAGTCTCCATTATGTCTTCCCAAAATCAATCAACTCAAAATAATCCCTCTTTCCCCTTGGCTCTTACAGTACTTTTTGCAGGCCTCTCCCATTTGCTCTGGCCTTGGTTAGTTACCTTTTCCTGCTGAGTGAGAAGGGACACAGAGCTCAGTCAGGCAGACTTGGGTTTGAAATCCACACTGGGTGACCGTGTGTAAGTTAACTAGCATCTGGGGACCCTGTGTCTTCCTTGGAGAACTGGTACCTCGTGGACTTGTGTGATAGTGCCTGGCAAGGAGCAAGCCTTCAGCAAACGGCCAGTAGTGTTATCACGGGTAATGTCACAGCGACAGCTTTACTCCTTTCCATGTGCGTGTGTCATGAGTTAAAAGATACACATACAGCTAATCCCGAAGGTTGAGATTTGTTGTGTCGTTTCACGGAGTGAGAGGGGAAAGGCTGGCTCTGTAAGACACGACACTGGCCTGCCACCTTGTGCAATCTTACAGTACCGTATGGTACCCTAAGCCCAGAGCCTCCCTTTGTCCAGCCCACACTTGGGTAAGGAGTGGTGCTCTTCCTGTCCCACGGCTAATAGTTCAGGTGCCGGTCTTTTCTTCTCAGGGGGCAAATGCTCTCGTCACGTACACCATCATCAGTGGAGCTGATGACAGTTTCCGCATTGACCCCGAATCCGGAGATCTGATAGCGACCAAGAGGCTGGACAGAGAGCGCCGCTCCAAGTACTCCTTGCTGGTTCGTGCAGATGACGGTCTCCAGTCCTCAGACATGAGAATTAACATCACGGTCAGCGACGTGAACGACCACTCACCCAAATTCTCCAGACCCGTGTATTCTTTCGACATCCCTGAAGACACCACCCCAGGTAGGGGGCATGCCCTCAGGTGCATTTTGCAAGGATCACCTTTGGCTTCAGCTATAGACCATGCTTTCACTGCTCTTAATTGATGACTAGTTTCTACCATCTGCTGCTAGGTCTAAAAGTATATATGCCGGATTTTTGAATCTTTTAATTCACCATCTTTGCTGTAATTCCCAAGCAAATTGCTAGACTTTGGAGAGCACTAGTTACAGATATTTCTGTTTCTGAGAGCACTTGTGACAGGGGTTGTTAATTCTTCTGGCCACCACAGTTTTGATCTTATTTTTCCGCTCCAGAAATGTCCACTGTGATTATGCTGCTCTGTGTAGGAAGAGCAAAGAAAAGCACAAGAAAAGCTGTGAAAAGTGGTTTAACCCTTACTAGCTGTGTGACCCAGGACAAGTTAGTTCATTTCTCTCAGCTTCAATTCCTTCTGCTGTAAAATGGAAATGATCGTTCCTGTTAGAATCAGGGTAAAGGTTAATTTAGAATGTAGAGGTGAGTTTGCTACTGCAGTGCCCGAGCATTAGCAGTTGCCCAGTGAGTGTTCATAGAATGTAAGCCTCGAATTACCATCCTGCGTCTTTCAGGGTGTTATGTTGTGGTTGTTGAGTTGGAGTGCACACTGTCTGTGTTCTTGGTGTGTGTGCTCCATTCCCATTATTGGAAAGTCTTATCTGAAATTGAAATTTTATTTGGAATCCTGTTTGGAATGTGTTTGCATAATAAGGCATGCATTTGGGAAACTCATCTGACAAGGACAGAAAGATTTATCGAAGATGACTTGCTCTTCACTGCGGTTTTCCCTTCACTCCCCAAGATGAGCTGTGCCTGTTCTGTACGAAATTCCCATCACATTTATTTCTTGCTTAATTACAACAATGACCATCTGGTCTGTCAGGTGGTGTCTCCCGGGCATACGTTTGCATTGTCACTTGGAGTCCCCAGTTCCTGACACTAGCCATGGACCCCCATACATGTTCCCTGAATTCATCAATATGTGGCTATGAATTGGTAGTTCCAGGTAGAAAAATCATGCCAGAAGTAGCGTTAATGCCCAGAATATTTACAGTACAGCGTGCAGCGTAGGACCTATGGGCTATCGAAGATGCTGCATGGTTTGTTAATATTTGCGAATGTTGGTATCAGTGTTCATGGAGAAATCAGCTGAATGTTGTGCTCGCTCTATTTTCTATTTTCATTTCTATTTTCTCTAGTTAAACTATTTCATTGTAGAAATAAGTTTTTGGTGTTGTGCATGTATTCTCCCAGTGGCACCCATGTCCCATTAATTTAGCCTATTAATTTACTCTTGATAGGTTCTTTGGTAGCAGCTATTTTAGCCACAGATGATGACTCTGGCATGAATGGAGAAATCACCTACAGTGTGAATGAAGACGATGAAGATGGGTTGTTTTTCCTGAACCCAGTTACTGGAGTCTTTAATTTGACCCGAACACTAGATTATGAAGCGCAGCAGTATTATATCCTCACCGTTCGAGCTGAAGACGGTGGGGGGCAATCTACCGCCATCAGGGTTTATTTCAATATACTAGATGTGAACGACAACCCCCCTCTTTTTAGCCTGAGCTCACACAGCACATCTTTAATGGAGAATCTGCCTCCAGGGTCTACTGTGCTCATGTTCAACGTTACTGACGCAGATGATGGTATGTGCTTTCTTTTACATACTTAAAAAACTTCCCTAAAAAGTTATTCCATTGACATTGTATATTTTCACATTGTTCAACTATCACAAAGTTGTGTTTTGTGAATATAGGTCCAAAGTTGAGGAATGCATGTATAATTCAGCTATGGAGGAGTAAAAAAATTAAGTAATTTGTCAGTTCAACTCTCACTTGTGACAGGCAGCATGCACTGTTACTGTTTGATAAACTTCATCCTTCTTTCCCCCCTAAGTGTGCAGTAGTGTTATACTTCAGTAACGTGGAAGTCACAGAGCAGCTTTCCATTTGGTTTTCGTCAGATACATAAAAATATTTATTTACGTATATTGTTTTGATGTAAAAAAGGATAAAATTTGGAAGCAAAAGTAAAACCAAAGTCTTCAAAAAACTACTTAATAATGTATAACTTGTTTTATATTTGACTGAAAACTGCTAATGATATCTTGGCAAGCTTTCAGGCTTTGATTGACTTGGAGGACAGCCTCAGGCCCCTCAGGCTTTGAAATCAAGTGGAGAGTTTTCATTCAATCTAGATTTTACATGGGTTTGATTTTTACTTATTGCAAAAGCATTCAATGAACTTTTGTTATGACTCCCCTGACCTTTCTCCCCGGACTTGTTTTGTAAACACACACATCAGATGATGTAGTGAGAACACCATGCAGGTTATCAGTCTTGAGCTGAACTGTTTTGGAAAGTCCATACCTTCTGTTCCCTCCCATTGGATTCACCGAAAGGTCCAATCAGGAAGGAAAACAAGTCGCAGTAGTTTGAGGAGGAAATGGGTCTCTAAACCGAGACCTCATGGCACCTGGCATATCAACCTTAATTTAGAATTTCCTGGCTCTCCCTGACAGGGATGATTTATGTAATCTCAGAATATCGTTCTGTTTCAACATTCTGCCTTATACTTAGTTTCCTTTCCGGAGTGTCTAGAAATGCCCTGTACAAAGATATGAGAGGCAAAAAGCACAGTATTCTATAGGTTTCAATTCACAAATTTGGAAATACTTTCTTTTTTCCCCTTTTTATTGAATTTATTGGGGTGACACTGGTTAACAATGTCATACAGGTCTCAGGTGCACAGTTCTACAACACATCCTCAGTACGCTGTGTCGTGTGT
>VMDR010012521.1:0-26451 GCA_007922815.1 Macrotus californicus | reverse complement strand
CTTTCTTTCTTCTGGTCCACACCATTGATTTGAGTCCCGTTTTTCTTCCCATCCCTGTTGGTTCCCTGTACATTTTTCTTCATTTCCCTTATTGTATCCTTCATTTGTTCATCTAATTTGTGACCAAATTCAACCAAGTCTGTGAGCATCCTGATTACCAGTGTTTTGAACTGTGCATCTGATAGGTTGGCTATCTCTTCGTTGCTCGGTTGTATTTTTTCTGGAGCTTTAATCTGTTCTTTCATTTGGGCCATTTTTGTTGTCTTGGTGCACCTGTTACGTAGTAATGGGCGGAGCCTTAGGTGTTCACCAGGGCGGGGGAACCCACGCTGCTGCGTTGTGACGCTGTTTGTGGGGGAGGGGACCGAGAGGGAACAATGGTGCTTGCTCCGCTCTCTGCTGGTTTTCTCCAACGCACTCTCCTGTGAGTCCGGGAGTTTCTCCCGCTTCCGCCGCCTCAACCCCCACAGGAGTTTTCAATCAGAGGCTTTGAGGCTTTGTTTCCCCTTGCTGGAACTCTGGGTTGCAGGGTCTGTCTTGCTCCCCAATTGTTCCTCCTGGTTTATCTGCACGAGGGAGTGGGAAGCCCGGTCTGCAGTCACCACCTCTCCCCGCCACGCTCTTCCCCGATCCGCCAGCTGCCGCCCCGCCGCCCAGCCCGGCTCGCCCCTCCTACTGGTCTGAATGAAAGTTTTCTTTAGTTCCTTGGTTGTCAGACTTCCATAGAGTTTGATTTTCTGGCAGTTCTGGTTGTTTTTTGTTTTAAAATGTGTTGTTGTCCTTTTGGTTGTGCGAGGAGGCACAGTGTGTCTACCTATGCCTCCATCTTGGCCGGAGTCCCAAGTACTCTGTCTACAGCTTATTTTTGTTACTCATGGTAGTAATTTTTTTTTTTTTAAGATTTTATTTATTTATTTATTTATTTATTTTTAGGGAGAAGGAGAGGGAGAAAAACACCAGTGTGTGGTTGCCTCTCACTCAACCCCTACTGGGGACCTGGCCCACGATCCAGGCATGTGCTCTGACTGTGAATCAAACCGGCAACCCTTTGGTTTGCAGGCCCACACTCAATCCACTGAGCTACACCAGCCAGGGCTACACTCAGTACTGTTAAATTAATGTGTCTGTCAGCCTTCACGCTAGTGCCACACTGTCTTATTACTGTGGCTATGTCATAAGTCTTGGAATCAGGTAATGTTAGTCATCCAGCTTTGTTCTTTTGACATTTTGTTTTGGCAATTCTCGGTCCTTTGCATTTCAAGGTAAATTTTAAAATCAGCTTGTTGATTTCTATTCCAAAAACCCTGCTGGAATTTTGGTTAAGATTGTGTTTAATCTATGACTCAATCTGGGGGAAATTAACATTTTAATATTAAGACTTTCTATCTGTGACTATATTACATCTCTATTTATTTAGGTCTTGTTTAATTTTTCTCCATAATGTTTAGTAATTTCAGTGTACAGATTGTGCACATATTTTGTCATGTCTGTTTCTAAATATTTCATAGTTTTGATGATAATATAAATGATATTTTTCCATTTAAATTTCTAATCGCTACTTGCTAATGTATAGAAAGGCGGTGCATTTTTATCTATTGACCTGTATCCCGGGTTCATACTCATCTTAGAAGTTTAACAGCTTTTTTAGAGACTCCTTAGGGTATTGCCTGTTTCTGTCTACATGATTATTTTATTCTTTTTCCAAATCTGAAGAGGAAAGCATTTTCTTTCACCATTTATATCAAGGAAGTAATCTGAGGAAGGATGGACAAGAAGATCTGTAAATAATAGGGTGGGTTTTGTCTGTCTTCTCATACATTCCCTGGAGTGATGTTATCAATTGGGCATTGGTGGGCTTGACCTTGACAGAGGGCAGCCAATTCAAGTCCTGGGTCGAGAACGTCTTCAGGGTGTTGTGCTGACTATTTTTACAAATTACTGATCATGCCTGAACAGTAGTAGTGTCCAGTTGTGTGTCACTCATGTACTTAAGGTACAAATGGCCTTCAGGGATTTACGAAACGAATGTACTGTTCTTTTGTTCATCGTGATATCAGAATACCAATCTAATAGTATATTTGACTTGTTTATCATCCAAATCCACTTACAGAATGTAAAATACATTGGCCCTCAGTACCACAGTTCTGTCCTGGCTGCACGGTAACCAACCAAATATGTGCTGATGAAATCACAAGCTCTCGCTCCCTGACCTCACTGCTTCGTAATGAGGTTGCCATTGTCATTGGGGGAAGTTTTCAATCTGGGGGTCTACACACTAAATGATTCAGACACACTAGTGTGCTACTTGATACTGATTATTAGTGTCTAAATTAGTGAGAAATTATCTAGATAAATATTTTCATCTTTGTTTTACATATTAAATTAGTGTTCTTCTCAGGTATGTCCCCTCAAACATTGCCACTCCTGCAGGAGGCTTTTTATTTGAGAAAGCTTTATGAAAACTGCTTAACTATAAATTACTTACACAGATTTTTAAACTGGCGTAAAATGTGTTTAATAGGTAAAGTCGGCACCATTGGTCAAAAATGAATTTTGAAGTTTAAAAAACAGAAATGGCCCTGGCTCAGTTGGTTGGAGCATCATCCCTTGTGCCAAAAGGCTGTGGGCCTGATCCCAGGTTGACAGTTTGATCCCCCGTGGGCGCTCATGTGGGAGGCAGCTGATTGATGTTTCTCCGTCTCCTTCCTCTCTAAAATCAATAAATATATCCTCGGGTGGGGATTATAAATAAATAAATGGAAAAGTGATAGCTGTATACTTAGATATGCACAGATCACTTGAAGTGTACTCAAAGCTCGGGAATGACTGTTTCCTTTGGGAGATGGGGAGGGACACTTGCTTTTTTGTCCTTTAGAATTTGTTAACTTTATATACATGTAAAAGGTTTCTAATTTTAAAAAACAAAACAATGTGGAAAGTGGACAAACCTTTTTAAGATCACAGAGTATGTCGGAGTTATCAGTTGTGAACTAGATCTTCCATATTTAACCAATCCACTTTTGGACAAATCTCTTAAGAACTTTCAAATTATGAAAAACTTGCCAAAGAATTAGAACATAGCTGGCCCTGGCTGGTGTAGCTCAGCAGATTGAGTGCTGGCCTATGAACCAAAGGGTCGCTGGTTCGATTCCCAGTCAAGGCACATGCCTGGGCTGCAGGCCAGGTCCCCATGTGGGGCACATGAAAGGCAACCACACACTGATGTTTCTTTCCCTCCCTCCCCCTCTCTCTAAAAATAAATAAATAAATAAAATGTTTTAAAAAAAGAATTAGAACATAATTGGTTGAAAATGAATTAGAAGTGAAATAACCCAATGAAATGAAACTGACAAAAAGTATGTAATAAGTTTTTTAAATGTTTAAAAATCACTCTCAGGCTCATGAAAATTAGCACCTCCAAACAAATCTAAATAAACAAAGGCACATGATAATCAGTTGGCAGTATCTCCCGGGAGTACACTCTCAAAAAAAAGGAGTGAATAAAGAGTGAGTTTTCACCAGCCCGTCCTTTAACAACTCTGTTTTTGGCCACTTACCTGAAACCCCTAAAGGACTAGGGGATAGCAATGTAAGAACAGGGAAGAGTTAGTTAAAAGAATGTCCCAGAGATGACACTTGACAAGGCCAGTGTCTAAAAATACAAATTGCTCCATTACTAGTTTCCTCTTAAATGTGGCTGCCCAGATTCCCAGTCCTGTTACCTTTGGCAGGCTTCCCCCAGCCCAGGAAATGACTGATTGGCTTTTAGTGAAGGAATTCTGGGTGGAATTTGAAAACCCTGAAGTATAATGCAGTCCTTGTTAAGGACAGGGGTAAAACAAGGTAATACAATTCTTATTTCTGCCAGAAATAAGGGGGCCCATTTGTGCCAGAGTTGTTTATCTGGAGCCAACACTCCAAGCGTGGTCATTGAAGAGGCAAGGACAGACTGTTTTGTTCTTTTAAGCTGGCCACACACCCAGACCATTCTTGGTTGCTGACATCTGTATGGCCCCGGTGGACAGGGTGAGCCTTTGAGATGGTGGCTGCGGGGAGTGGACGGAGTCAGAATGCTTTAGCCACCATCTACCTGGTTGCTGGCCTTCTTGCAAGAAGGCATTTGGATGTGTTCTCATTACCTGTAACAGACCAGGTTGTGGCTCCTGTTTCCTGGCTGAGGGGAGAGAGCAACGTGTTGTCTTTTCTCTACTGCCCAACGGGGTGTGTGAAAACACACACCCCTTGTAAGTTGGGGTTACCAGCCTAGAGGGTCAGGGACTGGGTCTGGCTTGGCGTCCGGCCCCTGGCCAAGCAGGAGGGCAGTTTCAGGTGGGTAGAGTGCAAGCTCACTTGCATCAACAGCCTGGAGTCCTAACTCAGGTCTGAGCTCACAGTGAGCAAAACTTTCACTGCTGCCCCATGTTGGCTCCCCGTCTCGCTCTACTTGGTAACCAAGCTAAGGTTAGGCATGTGTTTTTCCTACTACCTGTTAGCAAGAATTTCTAATCTATGTCTGAGGTTAAATGCTATGAGGAAGCCCATCCCCAAGAGCACAGATCTGGAGCCAGGGTGTATATCTGGCCAGTTTGCTAAGGCTCCCTGTTCTGCCACTTCTGGGGGTGTAGTAGGAAGCAGAAGGGGTCTGTGCATGCGCATCCTGCCCAGTAATTCCAGAAGGAACATCCCCGATCTTTGTTCTTCTCAAGCCTATTGATTTCTCCTTTCTAGATCAGAGCCTGGAGATGGAAGGCAGCCAGCAGAACTCCATGCCTTTCTGTTGAGATTTTGTACTTCATCTCTTTGAAATACCCTTTCCTCCCAAATAATTTCAGTCTCATCAGGTAATAAGTAAAAATAGTAATGACATGTCGAGCCATCTGAAAAGTTCTTATTTTATGCCAGTTTCTTCCACTGCTTTTGCATGCTAATTTAAAGCTCTCGGTACTTCCAGGAAAGGCTGTGGAGAACAGCAGTTTCTGCAGAGACTTTGGAAAACAGGCCCGAAGTCAGTGGGAAGCCTGCGGAAGTAATGAACTGTGTGGGTGGGTGGGTGCCAGTCACCTGGTGAGAGCTGATTCGGAGAAGTGGGCTGAAGGTGAGACGTGCTGACTAAGGGGATACTGTGAATGCCGTATATTGCAAGGGTTCCCATCCTTGACTTTCTGCCGGTGGGTGTTCTCCCTTTCCTTGGTTTGAGAAAGGACTGGCAAAGATGTTCAGTAATGCCAAGCACTTAACCTCTTCGAAGAGAAATCTGATATAATATATGATGTTGTGACCCAGCATTTTTCCAGGGATCTTACTGAGAGAGGAATTGGTAAATAAACTCTAGCATATTCACTAACATGCAAAGGGAGCAAACAAACACATACACTCCACTAGTGCCATGTAAATATAAAACAGCTTATTGAGGGACATCTTCGGCACACGGACAATGCCCTGAGCACCCATTACCCCACAGAGAGGTGTGCTTAAACGGCACGTCTGCACCAGATCCACCATAAAAAGTTACAGTAAAAGGGCCCCCCATACTTAATAGGAAGAAGCAAGGAACATGGTGACTTTGTAATAACAGCTGTTGGGTTGAGTAAATTCTCATGTTAGACCTTGCTAGAAAGAGGGAGCTTTCAGAGCTCAGCTGGTATCAGCCACTCCTGTTGAGCTGACTCAGTTCTGCTAAGTAGCCCCTTCCTGCACTCCTGAGACTGGGGCTCTGCGGATGCACACGGTTACATTCTGTGCGGCCATTATGAGAAATGAAGCATGTGTGCATATAAACAAAAGTGGAAAGGCACACCCCAAGTCCCAGCTGGGCTCCCCTCAGGGTAGAACTGAAGAAGCACAGAGGAGGACTCCCCTTTTGTGGATTTCCATGGATTTCCATGTTGCTTAAATGTGCTGCTCTGAGCACTTCCTATAACAACAAAAAGATTGCGTAAAGGTGAGTAAAAGTGCAGAGAATATTTTAAGTGGTGAAATGCAGTTTTCAGTTACTTTGTGCACGTTTTTCCAAGCCTGAGGAAACTTCATTACTCTCACTTCCTTTGGAAGCATTCTTTCTTGTTAATTTTTAAATTATTAAAAAACATTTTTGCACTGCAATTTATCCTCCCATGCCTTCTTCCACCTGCACCCACCTCCCCACCCCCCACAATCACCACATTGTTATTTGTATCCAGGAGTTCTTTCTCTTTTTTGTTTTCTTTAATTCTAACCTGAGGATAAGTTCATTGATGAGAGAGAGAGAGATGTTGATGTGAAAAATAAAAACATCGTTCAGTTGCCTCCTGTACACACCCCAGCCAGGCATTGAACCTGCAACCTACGCATGTGCCCTGACCGGGGATGGAACCCACAACCCTTTGGTGTACGGTTGACACTCCAACCAACTGAGCCACCCAGCCAGGACTTGATCCAATTTATATACCCACAGAACCTAAAATATGTGTTAGCAACATAATTTTAAAGCAAATACCTCAGTGATCCCCAAAAGAATATAATCGAAATATTCAGGGGTCTTGGCTTCTGATCTTGTCATTTGGGGCACATTTAACACAAGGGTGTCATGTCACTGGAAAATCGGACACTGCTTTGACTTGTTGTGACAGGACTTGTGCCCAAGCCTGAGTCTCCAGATTATGAATCCCAGTCTGCTGGGAGGAGAATGGCCCTTCTGTCCTACCTGCCCTAGGAACAATGGTGAGGTTAACCCCATGCCCTTCCTACCTTCCCAGGGCCAATTCAGCTTCTGCTTGGAGTTTGTGTGACAAAATACAGTGCTGACTATAGATGAGGTGATTTGGAAAATGCTTAATCGCTTCATCACTAGAATGTTTTTAAAGTTTCTGTCAGTCTTTTAAAAACTGCTTTAAAAAACATGCATTTATTGCAACGTGTCCTGATTTAACAAATAGCCCACCTCTGGTGGAGTATTCACCACAGTTGAGCAAGCAGCTTTGCCTTGAAGGGGAGCAGTCCTATAGTGCCCTGGAAGCCAACCTTGAAAGCAGACTGGACTAGCGGGCCAGGGACCCAGGTCATGGAGGAAGCAGAGGGTCTGGGGCAGGGACAGGGAGGTGGCCCAGAGAGGATGCTAATTTTTCATCCAGAGTCCTCTATCCTCCAGAGTGCTGTGACCCTACAGAGGTGCCTGTGCAGGCTGTTCTGGAGTCTTCTGCATTCTTAGTGTGGAGTTCCCAAAGGCAGTTGAGAACAAGGATGGAAGAAGGAGAGATACTGAATTTGGGGCAGGAAGGCAGAGTGGTTGAGAGAGAAGAAAGGGGCACTGCTGGCATTGAGTTGTGTCCTGCCAAAGGAGAGGCTGAAGTCCTAACTTCTGGTATCTGTGAATGTGACCTTGTTTGGAAATAAGGACCTTGCAGATATAATCAGGTGAAGACGAAGTTAGTGGGGTGGACTTTTAATTCAATATGACTGGTGTCCATATAAGAAGAAAAGAAAGACAGACAGTGATGTGAAAACCTGGGCAGAGAAGACCACGTGACAACGGAGTGCTGCTGCCACAAGCCAAGGACGACTGGGCCACCAGAAGTTGGAAGAGGCAAGGAAGGACCCTCTCCTAGAACGGAGTGTGGCTCTGACAACACGTTGATTTCAGACTTGTAGTCTCCAGAACTGTGAGAGAATGAATTTTCATTGTTTTAAGACACCAGTTTGTGGTACTTTGGTATGGCAGCCCTGACAAAATAATACAGGCACTATGAAGAAAAAGGAGATGATACCAAAACTCAATTTTATCTGTTTTTTAGTTTGGGTTACAACCGGCCTTGCTGTAACCCTGGCTTCTGATTGATGCAATTAAAAAGCCACAGTTGAACCTTAACACTCTTCAGAGAAGCACCTGGGCTCTGTAACCATCTCAGAGAATGATTTTGCCAAAACAGTTGTTTTAGCATTGTTCTTTCATGTGACCACTGAGACTTACTGAGGAAGTAGCGAACAGTACTCCTGAGTTCAAGCTTTCAAACGCCCAAGTCAGCATGAGGGACATTGTACCTCAGGGCAGGTAGGTTGGCACCCTTTAGTTTGGGATTTGAGAAGGTAATGCATTGTTAACTCAGCACTTTTATTTGTAAGCTGTAAGCAAGCATGGAATCCTCTCTCTACTGTGATTCTTCTCATTTTCCTATCAAATGGGACTCTTACTTAGGAAACAAAGGCTAAGCAAGGGGAAACCTCTGTAGGTTTGGTGCTAGGCGGCCCCACGGGCCTTTGCTCACCTCAGAATTCATCTGCAAAGAAGCGACAGCCAGGGCATTTTAACCCATCAGAAAGAAAGGCCTTACGTGTTTACCACAGCACACCCCAAGTTGAGACCCTTTGAAGGGACCTGTTTGTGTGGGAGAGAGTTGCTCAAACACCTGGGGTGAGTACATGCATTTCAAGCTCCGTCTTCTGGGTTTGTGACAATGAGGTCAGATGTGGTGGCGGTTATAGAGATACGGCGGGTACAGGCCATCATAATGCCACTGGCGCCATTGCTCAATAGCCTCCCGGTTTCTCTCTTCCTGTTCTGGGGAGGAGAGAGAAAATCGTGTTAGTATGGAAAGAGTCACTAAGCTGTCTTGGCAGCTGTCAGCCCAACTGCCCACACCGTGGTGCCATGAAGCAAGAGCTCCTGTGTGCGTCAGTGACCGATATCAAATGTTGGAGCTGGTGGGACCTGAGAGAACCCAGAATCCAAAGGTCGTATTGTAAGAATCAGGCCCAGACAGGGGACAGTCACAGCGCCGGCTGCCAAGGTTGCAGAGAGCGGGCTCTGGTATCCCAGGTCAGGGCTCTTACACAACCAGCAAAAGGGGAAGAGCCTTGTGCAGAAAGCGGCCCCGAGTTACAATACCTAAGACATAAAATACCAAGGTAACAAATAGTAATAAAAGTAGACTGTCAGCCATACCGTTGAAAAAAATCATGGAAGGAAACAATTGTCAACTTCAAGTGATGGGATTAAGAGTAATTGTTTTCTCTACCTTGTTCTGTTTTCTAAGTTTTAAAAATGTTTTTAAAACTAATTGAATAAAGGGATGGATGAAGCAAATGTGGGAAAATCTTGACAATTGTTGATTCTGGGTGTTATTCAATGGAGGTTTATTATACTATTTATGCTTTTACATATATTTGACATTTTTCATATAAAAAGGTTAAAAAGATCAGAAGGGAGTTTTTAATGATTTAGAAAGGCCTGATTTTACTGTATTTGATAAGGCCTATTTCTGAAGAACACCTGTGTTCAATGGTAGAAATAGGCTCCTGAAGCCAGTTCAAGCCTGCCTGTTCTTGTTAGGTACCGTTAAAGCTCGATAGCACGAGGCCTTCCATATTTAAAAATCATCCATGCAGCTCCCCAAAAAGTTAAATAGAATTACCATGTGAGCCAACAGTTCCACCCCTAAGAATATACCTAAAAGAACTAGAAATATACCTAAAACAGGATCCAATGAGTGGATAAACAGAATGTGAGATATGCCTGGCTGGTATGGCTCAGTGGATTGAGTGCCATCCTGCAAAGGGTGGCCGGTTTGATTCCCAGTCAGGGCACATGCCCGGGTTGTGGGCCAGGCCCCCAGTAGGGGGCGCAGGAGAGGCAACCACACATTGATGTTTCTCTCCCTCCCGCCCCCTTTCTAAAAAAATAAATATTTTTTTAAAAAGTGAGATATATGTATGCGTATATATATGTATGCATATATTATTCAGCAATAAAAAGGGATTACTTTCTGATACATGCTACAACAGGAATGAACCTTGAAATAAGCCAAACAAAAAGATTGATTGTGTGAGTCCACTTCTATGAAATATCTAGATTAGGCAGATTCATAGAAACAGAAAATGTGTTAGCGGTTACCTGGGACTGTGTAGATGGAGAGTCGTTGCCTAATTGGGTACAGAGTTCCTGTCTGAGGTGATGGAAGGGTTTTGGAAACCGTGATAGTTGCACAACATTGTGAATGTACTAAATGCCATTGAACTATACACGTATAATTAGTTAAGGTGGCAAATTTCATGTTATGTGTATTTTGTCACAGTTTTTTGAAGTATTTTTGAAAAATGTTGGGAGGATGGGAAGTCCTAACAAAAGAAGGTAGGCTCAAGGGTCAAAGAGCCTATGAGGCTGACGTTAGTGCCACTGAAATGCATCCTCTGTGCACTGAGCTAACAGCATGGCCTGGTGGCTCCCACGTGCAGAGAAAATTCACCTTGGCGCCTGTGAGAGTCAGGGGACCTCGACAGAAGGGACCCTTGCTACCACTGGGTGCTCAGGTGATGTGGCTGCTGGGAACGTTTCCTTCCTACGGGAGCTTCCAGTTGGTGCTACTCCTAGTGCTGAAAATCCCCTTAGGGACTTGGACCCCAGACACAGAGCTCACAGAGTCAGGCCCAGACTGGAGCTTTGGGTGTTAGCTGTTGGCCATGCTGACTTTCCTCAGGCTGGGTAGACCAGCTACTCTTTGCCAATATTGAGAGCGTGATTCTCCCCCCAGACCAGCCAGACTCTTCTTAGACCATTTTACTTAGACAAAGGGAAGGCCTTCCTGGTAAAGACCAGAGGCCTTGACCATGTGGCTTTCGTGTAGGGGACCACTTGTGGCCAGGCATCCTTTGTTATACAGCCAACCTCCGATGGCCTGACTTAAGCTTTTGGCTTTTGGCTTTGCAGGTGGAAGCCAGACGTATGCTACCACTTAGACCTTAGACACGAGAGCTCAGCACACTTTATCCCCAAGCTTTCGGAGGCAGAACTCAGTTATTTTTGATCTGTAAAGCTGGTGGTTTTGAGTAGAGCTGCAATGAGCAGCCATGGCAGAGCTGAACGAGGCTCTAACCTTTCCCTTCCACCTTCCCCAGACCAGGACAAGTGTGCCGGGTAGGTTGATAGAGGCCTTTGTGGGGATTTTCAGGTCCTCAGGGAGGCCGCTCTTGTCCAGAAATCTCCCTCCAGACCACCTGCCTACAGTCCCTCCCTGGGAAATCTAAATCCTTCGGGTGACCTGTGCTAATCCCTCAGCATTTGCTTTTATGAAGCAAGAATCTCAGGGAAAGGGCGAATATCCAACTGCTCTCAATTATTCTCAGAATTGGTTACATTGTCAGATGAAGATAGCTAACTGAAACCAGAGTCCGATGGCAGGTGTTGGCGGCTGGGGAGTGGTGGCCCCGGGGAAGAACTCCGCAAGCTGGCCTCAGGGCTTCAGTCAATGTGCTTGGGTAGAGGCCGGGAAAGAGGAGAAAAATCAGATTGAGGTTCCCCTTTGTCAACATTTACCCTGAGGGGGCTGCCTGCTCCACCTCTCCAGGTCCTTCATGAAGCTGTGGAAAGACTCCCCTCTTATATCACAGGGCCCTCAGCTTTACCTTTCCTACATCACCCTTGTGGGCCAGTTTCTGCATCAAAGGTCTCCAGGACCTCTATGCATTTGATCATTCTTCATTTATAAGAACATGAGCTTTGCTGGCTTAGTTCAGATCCCTTACTAGCCACATCACCTTGGGTACTCACGTTCCCTGCCTATGGATGGGTTTTGAAACAGCGATGTGGAAACTAAGACCGCAGAGGCTGGTTGTAAGGATTGGGTGGTTCATTCCACTGCCTGACGAGCAAGTGCTCACCTATGACAACAGCTGCCGCCACTACAGTCCCCGAAGGCCTGTGCCCTGCCCTGCAGTGTCTTCATCTTTGTGGGCAAGGCCTGAGGTCCCTGATCTTGGTCTCCTTTGGCTTTGTTGTAGGGACCTGTCATCCGTGAGGTTGCCTTACCTAGTCCTAATTTCATCATGAAATGAAAAACGATGACTGTTTTCCACCCCGATGCTAGGGATTTGGATTTGAAACATTTAAAAGGGCACAAAATAAAATGCTGTTATTAATACTGAGTTAAAAATAAGATACTAAAGGAATTTTGGAGGCTACATTCTCATTTTTAAAATGCCTCTCCCCAAGCTGTCCACCAAGGTAAACAAATATCCAACAGAAGGGTTTGCCTCTGAGCTATGACAACCTGAGTTGTTCCCAGAAGAGTCTGCTTTGCCAGGACCCAAGCTGCAGGGCTCAGCCAGGTGCCACTGCAGGACAAGGCATGGCCCACAGCCCTCAGGTATCTGGTGATCACATCCTTCCATTATGAGATGCCCTGAGAGGGTGTTACCTCCCAAATCCACCACAGCAAACAAGCCAGGAAGTGACAACTTCAGAACTGAAATGATCTTCTCTAACAAAGGTTAGCTAAAGTAGGGCCTGTGTCTAAGCTCATATGCATCCGGGAGCTTGCCCAGAAGCACTTCAGTCTTGAAAGAGACCAAGAAAAGGCCCTGGCTGCTGTGGTCAGTGGACTGAGTATCGACCTATAAACCAGAAGGTTGCAGGTTTGATTCCCAGTCAGGGTACATGCCTGGATTGTGGGCCAGGTCTCCAGCTGGGGATGTGCGAGAGGCAACTGATCAATGTTTCTCTCACATGTCAATGTTTCTTTCCATTTCTTTCTCCCTCCCTTCACCTCTCTCTAAAAATAAGTAAACTCTTTTTTAAAAAAAGAGAAAGACCAAGGGAAGGAACTCACACGCACACACATGTACGTGCACACGTGCATGCACACATACACACAGGCTTTCTGGCCTGACCCTTATTAAATGTTGCTATGGATTTTTGCTGTGGGTGACACTTGAGGGTGCCTAGTAGATCCAAAGTCAGATTCGACCTGGTGGAAGGCTGTGTGGTACATAGATAGAGCCTTCCTGTCCACCCACCCATGCCCATACTCCGCTGCCTCCACTGAGGCCTTAATGAAGTCAGCACTCCCGGGGGAGGCAGGAGCCCTGTCTGCCCCAGGGTTGAGGGCAGGAATGAGATGCGCTGATTGCCTGGTGAGGCACACTGAGGCCAAGAAGACACATAGCAGGGAAGACACTAACAGCAGGGGGCAAGGGCACAAGCAAGCCATGTAGAAACATGCAGATGCCCGATGCTGTAGGTGTGTTGGAGCCCGTGTATCACCTGTAGACATTGGTGTTGGAGGTGGGGAGGGGCTCAAGGCAGGGCACCAGTGACCAGTGCTTTCTGAGTTTTCCTGGTTTGCTTCTACCAGTGAGATGAGATGCTGATGGTAGTGAGTAGGTAAACAAAAGCCTTGGTTTTCCAGGATGAATAGTTCCTAGAGCCATCACACTGATATGAATCCAAGACACTTGAAACTGAGTTTGAAATCCTCCCAACCCCACTCTACCAGTGCTAAGCCAGAGAACACCGGCCACCACAGTGACACCCAAGTAGGGGAAAATGCAGTCAGCCCCCAATTTCCCCAGCCCCACAGTCTCTGAACTCACGGTAACCAAGGGGTTACCATTCTTTTCCATCCCTTCTCCAGTTCTATGGCCATTTTATGACTTTCTCCTTTATTTTCAAGACTCCTATAGACATGAGAGTAGAGATTCTCTTCCTATACAAATTAAAATTTTGGCAGAAGAAGTAAAGGCACCTTGTGATTGTCCCACAAAGCCCCACTCCCCAGAGATGCTGGCTGAAGAGCTCTTACCATCATTTTGCTCCTCCACGAAGTTTTCAAACTCGTTTCGTTGTTCCTCGTGATATTCTCTTCGTAGCTCGTCAGCCCGCAGCTTCTGCCTGTCCTCCGCTGTGAAAGGGCAAGAAGTGAGAGTTGCCCCCAAGAATAGGAGCACCTGCAGATATTTAGGGGAACACCAGTCATTTTGCCTAAGAAACTTAATCTGGTTGGGAAGGGGTTGTTTGAAAGAGCTAAGGAGAGGGACTTCACTGAAATGGTTTTGCATAGACTTTCAAACTTGAAGGACCTAGGAGGTCTTCTCAGCTGACACCGCTTTCTGCAAATGAAAGGACTGAGACTTGAGAAGGTAAAACAATTTAGCGTCACTCATAAGATTAGTGGTGTATCCAGGTATACTAGGCCACTTAGCAACTAGAAGTCCAGTGATCAGAAATGAATTATAAGAGGGAGTCATCCAACTTGAAGTTCATTTCACATTAATACCTTCAAGTCCATTCAACATCCTTGAGCATCTCTCAGAGCCAGTGTATGGTATGCACTAGGATTAAAGAAGCAAGGAAGAGAGATTCTGTGTCACTACTAAGGGGCATTATGGCTGTTGTGATAGAAATCTATTCAGCGGTGGCCTGTGGTAGGGGATCTAAGATGACCCCTGATACTTATACCCCTAGGTATGGTAATTGCCTCCCCTCATGTGGCGCTGGCCTAGTGACTTGCTGCTAATGAACAGAACGTGGCAAAAGTGATGGAATGTGACTTCCCAGATAGGTTACAAACAAGACTGGCTTCTGTCCTGGGTTGGTCGGCCTCTCTCTCAGTTTTGTTCTCACTCGGAGACCAGCTGCCATGTTGTACGTTGTCTTATGAAGAGGTCCACTCGTGGCAAGGAACTGGTTGGTGCCCTTGACCAATAGCAAGGACCCGAGGTTTGCCAACAGCCGTGTGAATGAGCTTAAAAACCAATCTTCTTGCAATCGGGCTTTAAGATGATTGCAGCCTGTTGAGAAACCCTGATCCAGAGGCTACCAGTTAATTAGACCTAGATTTCTGACGCTAGCAAATGTGAAACAATACGTGTTTGTTGATTTAAGCTGCTAAATTTGGGGGATAATGTTTAAGCTGGTACACTGAAGTTCGCCAACAATACCTTGAACCCCAAAGGGAATCTCACCTGAACAGCTACATCCCACCTCATCACAGGTGCAGCTGTTTCTCACCTGCTCTAATTTAGCCTGGGGAAAAAAATCTCTCCACATTGTAGATTTTTAGATGTAAAAATAAATTGGTTTCCAAGTTCATCCATTTCTGGTTGACCTCTTTGGTGTGAGAGTTATGGTTGTCCGGTGGAAATCATTTAACGCACACTCAGGTATTTCAAAATAATTTCTTTTGTCTGGGCTTCAGCTGGAAAAACCCATGGCAGCAGGAAGGTCATGTCTGGTGCAGTGGGAACCGGTTCCTCGGTATGCCTCAACCCTCCCATGATGTGAGATATGACTCCCATCACCTCAAAAGGGAGAGACTAAGGTCCTGTTGCCCCCACCAGCTTGGAAGTGCAAGAGGAAGCAGAAAACTGAGGAAAGTCGTGGGTTTTCTGCCCCGCCCCAAAGTATAAGCTTGCTGGGAGAAACAAGTGGTCTTTCTTTGTGAAACAATAATACTGTGAACCATCTGAAATCCTTCTGGAAATGAGTAAATTGATTAAATAAGCAAAGAATAAGTAAATTGATTAAATATTAGTTATGTATCTTAGGTTCATATTGTTTAACTTAACTCAGATGAAAACCAAGTTATTTGTATTAGTCTCAGTGCAGGTCCCTAGGTAAATACCATGCTTTTCCCACACCTGTCCCTTCACCTGCACAGCTGCAGTGATCCTCAGTCCGGCAGAAGGGACTGGTATGCCTGCCCTTCCCCATGCCTCGCCTCTTGCCCCACATCTACACACTTCTTAGGAGGGGATTCAGACGCAGAGAAGTGCAGTGATTTAAGCAAGGTCACACAGCTGGTCAAGGCAGAGCTGGGACTCGGGCCAGAGCTCCAAGCACCCACCCTCCACTGCTGGATAGGACACATTGTGCATGGCAGACCCCTCCCTTACAACCCACCACAAGCCCTGACGGTACTCCAGGTACCAGTAAGCTGCCTGGGCAGTGTGGGCGGGGGGTGCGGTAAGGAAAGCAGGATGGGGGTTTAGACTTTAAGCCGGTGCTTCATGAGCCACCCGCCAATTCCTAAAGAAGCATTACTCCAGAAAAAACAACCATCTTCCCGAAATGCCTTTTGGGAGGTGCTACAAATTGAACCTTTGACTTAGCAATGAATAAAAACAATTTAAATTCTTGGGACCAGGCGCTATTCTTCCACCATGCATCACACGCAGCTCTCCTCAGAAACGTGCTTTCATTGGGTTAGCTCCTCCTTTCGCCCTCGAGTGGCCTGTGTCTTCACCCGGAAGCTTAGAGATGTCAGATGCCTGTTTTCTGGCTTCGAATTCAAGTTTATCACTTGCCTTTTAGAGACGTAAGTGGGCATGGATCTCCTGCCCATCCATAGAAATTGACCAGGCGACCAGAGACGCGCTCAGGTGCATCCTAGGTGTTCTCCAGGCTGTCCTGGCCCCTCTGCAGCGGATTCACTGAGGTTCTGTTTAAGGTGAGGAACCTCTGACTTAGCCATGCACCTCTTTGTTCGGCTCAGCTTCCAAGGATGGAAACTATTTGCCTCTAAAATTCATGCCTGTTCCCCGCTGAAAGTCTGCCAAAAAGCTGCTTCTCAGATTTCTATCGAGACCTGCCTAACCTCCATCGGTCTTTTCGGTGTTTCTTGACATTTGCTAACTTTTAAATCCCAAATTGCGTGAGGCCTGGAAATTTTTCCAATGTGGTTAATATTTATCGATTTTTTAAAAGGAATTTTATCTCTCAATATTTTCCACTCGTTTCTTCCCCATCATTTGAAAACAGTCCTGTTATTTTTACAGGACAAGTTACCTTACTGAGTGTGCTGAGTGATACAAAGGGTTTATTCAGACACACGCACAAGTAATGAATCAAGCCATAGACTCGGAGACAGTCAGCGCTCGGAGTCCTTGGAAGAATCTAGTTCAAGGGCAGAAAACTCAAAAGCCTTTGAGAATTGGCAGGTCATGGAAATGAGGGTCCCTGCTAGGCAAGTGACACCAGGAATCCTTCAGACAGAGGAGACAGGCCTCTGAGCCCAAAGGCCTCCCAAATGCTTCGAAAACAAAAACTTTAAAAAACACTGCTGACTGAACATTGCACTTTCAGGGGCTTGTAAATAAGGAAACTTGGGCCCTGGGAGAGGAAGTGGCCAAGGCCACTTAGCAGCAAAGCTGTCACCAAACCCACAACCCCAGCTCCAAGTCCTGTTGTGCCCCCTCCCTGCTCGCAATGCTCTTGCTCTTGCATGCACGGGCTCACTTTGCAATACTCTGAAAAGTGCACACTGACATACTGTGCCCCTAGAACATAGATTTTCCCTTTTATGTTTTTAATGTTCTGAAACCTGGATGTATCTCATCACTGTGAAGTGCATGTGGCACTATCCCTTTTTGTTCCTTACCCTGACAGAGTAGTCACTCAAAAAAGGTGTGACCTGCCATCAAGGAAATGTGGAATTTCTAATTAAGAGCTGCAAACACCTTGATGCCTGAGGACCTAGATTGAGCCCTCAGTCTCTTGTGGTGGTCCCCACAGTCCAGGTGACTGGGAGAGAGGAGGAACCAGAGGGACCAGCAGAAGGCAGGCCGCCTGCATCCTTACCATTGACCTCGTCTCGGGATTTGGAGGATCGCTTGCCACGCTTCTTGAGGAAATTCGAGGCATCTGATTCCTGCATGAATATCTTCTGTTCCACACCTGGAACCCGAAGAGGCCCATCATAACCAGCACCGGCCCACCAGGGCTACCGCAGGGGCTGGCCCACCCACCCTGCACCACGGGGTGGCCCCTACACTGACCTTCCTGGGCCTCTTGTCCAGCCACCTGCCTGGTGCCCATGGATGCACCTGTCCCCTCCTGCATCACTGTGGACAAGAGCACAGAGTGAGTGCTACAGCACACCCAAGGGACCCTCACCCCAGCCAGGCCAGGACAGTCCTTCCCAGGCTCTGTGACTTGCCAGGCCGCAGTGTGGCATCCTGGGTCCCACACACACCAGCCCAGAGCTCATCTCCCCAGGAAACCACCAGGCAAGCTGTTTTCTCTGCATTGTATTATGTTCCACACATACCCCAAACACAGCCATCTTATAGATAAACACCCACCTTTGTCTCTGGGCTAGCACCTGAGCAGCCTCACCTAACACCTGTACCTCCCGGAGCCTCCCCATACTCACTGGAAAGGAGCACAGCGGTCGAGAAACAGGAGACAAGGAGTAGCTGTTTCCAGGCCATCCTTAGAGAGGATGAGGCTCTGTCTGGGAACCACAGGGCAGACAGAGAGGGTTCTGCAGACCCTGAGGCCTCTGGGTCCTCACTTCAGTGTCAGACAGGCCAGGAGAGAGGGAGGCGAGATTCAGGAGGCTGGGATGCCATTGAAGGGGGAGTGGGAGGGGTCCCGATCGTGGCTTCCATTGGCTGCTCCTGCCGGAGCACTGGAGATGTTTTTGGCACCTTGCAAACCTCACAGAAGCAGAGCCTGTCCTTGGGGCCCGGGCCGAGACAGTTCTGAAGTGACCTTTCCAAGATCCGCACCCAAGGAGTTGCTGTCGGAATGCCCGGCCTCAGAGTCAGGATTCCAGAGACCAAGGGCAAGTTTCAAAGGGCTCCTGGTGTCTGCTGCAGAGGAGGTGGGAACTCTCGTCCTAAAGGCTACAGCCTGCGGGAGGGAGGGAGAGGGGCTCAAGGGGGACTTCGACTCAGAAGTCAAGCAAGGAAGGAACAGAAAGGCAGGAAGACCCCCATCAGGGTGATGCTTGCACAGACAGGTGGGACATTCCGATGGTAACCAGAGTACCCCTTGCCTTGACACTTTGTCCCCAGCTGACACCCACTGTCAAGCAAAGCATGGATCCCTCAGCCTGTGGCCCCAGAGCCCCTTCAAAACGTTGAGGAAGAGAGCAGTCAGCCTTCCTCTGCGGGGGACAGACTATGCAGTGTGGGCAGAGCGCCCCGCTAGGCACACTCCTCTAGATGGAGACAAAGGCACACCCCACGTAGGGGAGAACATGGTTTCCCAGAAACGGGGACACCAACAGCATCAGACCTCTATGGGGTCATTGGAGCGCAGTGTCTTTGGAGATGCCTTGATACCGTCATCTATTACGAACCATCTTCAATGCTTCGCTACCAGCTGCGGAGTTGACTTTGGGCACTGCTCAGAATTTCCCTAATGGCAATCATGCCCAGACCTGGGGCACAGCCCACACACCCTCCCAGAGCTCCCCTTTCCTGAGGCTTGTACAGCATCATCCTCGTGTACTTAGACCACTGGCCAGGAAAGGAATGTTAATGGCAGGAACATAACCGAGGCTGAGTAAACAACATAAATAAGCTGAGTTCCAGCGGAGGAAAGTGTGACTGACACCTGTCCAGGCTCCTGGTGACTGGGCGCGCACACAGCGCTCCCCTTCCACACTGGCCGACCCCATGTAGCTCTGCATGATCGACCCAGGAGCAACATGCGTGAGGACACAACAAGGACGTATCTGTCAGATTAACTAGATGTCACGTGGGAGAGGGAAGGGCCACAGGACAGGATGGTTTGGACGGGATTCCTGAGTGAGAAAATGGGTATGTGAAACACCCGTGACATCCGTCCTACCCTAATTCCTCTTGCTGCTGTTTTCAGTCCCATTTATTTCAATCACATGTATTTACTGAACATCTATTTTAAGGCAGGCACCTGTGCTCATCACTGGCCAGTCAGCTTTGGGTAAACCTATCCAACACCTCCAAAGACAAGTCTTGAAGGACAAGGGTTTCCAGAGCCCAGTTAGAAGGGAAGGCATTATCCAAAGGCCCAGAGGAGTGAGGCCCGTTTGAGGAGCTGCAGGTAGTTTTATAAAACCAGAGCACCAGTGACATGGAGAAGCTGAGGTAGTCAGGGCCTAGGTCACAGAAAAGAGTTCAGCCTCCATCTTTGTGATGACTATGAGCACAGCCCTCGGGCCAGACTCCCAGGTTCATTCCCAGCTCTAGATTTAAGTAGCTGCACAGCCTTGGGTGAGTCATTTTACCTCTGTGCCCAATTCCTTCTCTGTCACTTGGATTGATGTGGGGATTAGAGTTAATGCATCCGAAGTCCATGAAATGGTGTCTGTCAGGCACAGAGCATTGTATATGTGTTTGCTATCATGAACATGTGTTTGCAGAAACGAACTATTGAATGCTTTTGAGCAAGGAAGTGATATGAGGTTTCTTTTACAAACACCTCCCACCCAGCAATACAGACAGTGAGAGGGATGAGACTCGGGTGGTGAGACGGAGAGAAGGAGGCTGCAATAGTTCGGATGAGAGAGGATGGCAGAGAAAGGCAGGAAGAGTAGGAATAGAGAGGACAGAGCATTTTAAAAGATTGAAGAAATAGAATAAATAGGACTTGATGACTGATTAGCTAGGGTCGGGGAGGGGGAGGGAAGCATGAATTTCAGATGGCTCCTGAGTTTCTAGTTTGGTAAGTGGGTGAGATCATTTGGTGAGGTGGAGAAAACAGAGGGAAGAGAAAGCTCAAAGGGCAGGTCACTGGAAAAATCAAGCACGCGATGCCTGTAGGATTCAAACCAGGCCTTCTGAGGTCAGACCCAGTGCTCTTTCCATTTCCTCATAGCCATCATTTTGTGAATGTATCCAGGGGCGTCCAACCTTTTGGCACCTCTGGCCACACTGGAAGATGAAGAGTTGTCTTGGGCCACACATTAAATACACAAACACTAACAAAAACTGATGAGCAAAAGAAAAGATTTTAGGTACATTTATCATTTTGTGTTGGATTGCATTCATAGCTATCCTGGGCCGCATGTGGCCCATGGGCCACCAGGTGGACACTAAACCATCACAAGACAATTTTAGAGCACTTTCATTGCCACCCAAAGAAATCCATACTCATTGGCAGTCCCTCCCCATGTTCCCAAACCCAACGCCCTAGACAACCACCAGTCTGCTTTCTGTCTCTGTAGATCTGCCTCTACTAGACACTCCATCCAAGTGGAATCATACATGTGACCTGTTGAGGCTGAGGCTGGCTTCTTTCACTACAGACATTGTGTTCAGGGTTCCTCCAGGTGGCTGCATGTGTCAGTACTTCATGCCTCCTTATTGCTGGATAGCATTCCATTGTAGAAATAGTCCATATTTATCCATTCACCAGTTAATGAGCATTTGGGTTGTTTTTCCTTTTGGTTATTACAAATAATGCTGTTATGAACATTCTTGTGGAAGTTTTTGTTCTCATTTCTCTTGGGTAGATATCTAAGAGTGGAATTGTTGGCTCTTGTGGTTTGACTTTTTTGAGGAGCTCTCACATCACATTTTCAATGTTCATTACTCATCTCTCTCCTTCAGTGCTGTGAGGTCTCTTTTAGGAGAAGTTTCTACCTTGTTCATACCTAAACTGGTATGTGGCCCAGAACAGATGCTTCATGAATGTTTGTTGACTTAATCAATGAAAATACTCTCAGCTGAGTGCATTAAAAGGAAGCATTTATGAGTTCATTCCAAGAGACTATTCATAAGAAGGTACCTGTACAGGAACCTGAGATGTCCAAGTTTATGTATCACTGGGTTGAGGGTTCTTCCCAAGCAGCAGGAATGAATTTTGTAGTTCATTCGTGAATTGTCTTAGAGGGCGAGAAATATAGCCTTCACATTCCCTTCACCTTGACTACACTTTAGACAGTTTTTTCCCAACTATAGGCCCCTGACCCTTCTTTTCTTAGAGCATTTGCTTTAGAAAACTTGCTATTATAAATTCTTACTCTGCCCCTTTGCCATATATACAAAGGTTCTCCCAGCCTCTTTCTAGTTTTACAACCCAGAACATTTTTTTCTCAAGGACTTGGGAACCATCTTTTTGAAATGAAAACATTGAAGGAGATAACACCCCCACCTTCCAGTCTCTGTAGGAAAGGACATGCCTAACTTCAGTGGGTTTCTTACTGAAACTGTGAAGGCCAAGTAGCAAACACAGGTGGCCTACTAGTCCCCACACCCCAGTTCTTGAAACCTCTCCAGCCCTTTGTGGAGTCCAGTTTAGTCTCTCTACTCTATTGAAGCAGTCTAGAATAAAGTCCTCCTTGCTTGTTTAACTTTGTCAGTGCAATTAAAGGTGCAGTTCTCACTGTTACAAAGACATTGACTCAACATATCACCTGGTCCATCAGGGACAGTGGATGCAACTCAGGTGAGTGGAAATGCAGGTAAGTGGTGAGAGGGTCTCCATGCAAATGAGATCACTAGGTGCCGTAGCCCGATAGTAAGCATTATCTCAAAATAGATACATAAAAGCCCGTTGTCCGTACCTAATGTTAAGAATATGTCATGTTCTTTTATTTCACTTCATTTTCAATGGACTCATTATGTTCCTGAGCCTCTCCTCACACCCCCATCCAATTGATAGAGTGAGTTAAGGATTGTACCAAAAATGAGACTCATGACCCTTGAAACCAGGGGCTCACCAGAACTCAGCTTCCTCAGGGGTCCCCATGAAGGATCTAGATGAACACATTTCTGGCCACTTCCTCAAGTTTCAGCAGCAATGTGAAGGAAACACCTTAGGTGTGAATATGAAGGCTTATTTGTTCGATGAGAGAGTGACAGCAAAAAAAGTTTTAACTCATTTGAAATCCGTCTAGCGCTGACTATGTTGACACAGATGGGTGTGGAAAATGAGGGCTTTGTGAGTCATGACATTTCTAAAACCTTTCTGGTTCCTTATTTTTCTATGGAAAACATTCATTTCTCTAAAACCTAGTCAGTGTCATGGAGCTTCTTTATAGCTTTTTACCTTATGTCCCATGAAAATATTATCGGTCCCTATGAAAACTGACTAGAAGTCTCCTGGTGAAATTAAGTCTGACAGGAGATATCTCCACTCAGAGAATCAGCATTGCTAGCTTCATATTCTATTCCCAGCACGACCAATGACTTCCTTGAGTCTATTGAGAAGGTTATAAACCCTTCTCTGTGTCTTGCTTTTCCCATCTCTCATCCAAGGAAGTCAAGAAACATTTGTCCTCCACCATCACCGTGAGAATGTGGGACGTGTTAGCTGAGAAAAGCTTTGGAAAAGGCACGGGACATTCTCTGTCTACACGGAGGGCTGCGGCGAGATCACCAGTACCTGGGCTGATATGCAGCATGCAAGCACTGTTATGGCTCTGCAAGTTACTAAAATGTCAAAATACATCCTCAACAGTTGGTCAGTTGCCGCTTTCCAGGACCATCTCCCTAATGCCCTCTATCGCCCCAGATGCCCCACACTTTCTCCTAGAACCCCCACTTCCCATAATCCATTATCTAAAGGGGCGATTCGTGGCCCAGCAGGGAACCTCCAGAACCCTGCTCTGCTCCCACAGCTAGTGTTTACTCTGATTGCTCAATGTTTGTCCTGCGCCAGTTAAACATTTTTAATATCACTCTGAACTCAAGGGCTTCTTATTACTCACTGGAACCATGAATTTGTCTTATATTTTCTCACTTCTTTTCTGCCACCTCTATTCTGTTTCCCATACTGAAGTACCATCCCCCAACCTCCATCAAAAATCCCATACTTATTAGGTTCATGTACAATGACTCACATACAAGGAGGTTTAACGTAGATTTACTACAAAAGTGAAAAATTGGAAACAATTTAAATTAAACAGCATGGTACACATTGGTGTATGTGTGAGGGCAGAGTTTGTGTCTATCGGAAATATTTGGAAAGGCCTGGGAACATGATAATATCATCATAGCTGTTGACAAGAAGCTATAAGAGTGTGTAGGTAGCTGAATGCTCTGCCAGGAAGGTATCTCTCTGGAACAAGTCAGTTCTGGTTTGCTGAAGAATCACTGTAGAGGAAGGCAGAGTAAGTGACACAAGGGAAGGGTAAATTGGCCCTAATTTTAGGCAACAAGATCACCTTGAATGGCTAGATCTTCACTGCTCTGAAAATGAATCAATTTGGCAGGTTTTATGGGAGGGGAAGGACAGGTAGAGAAGAAAGTGGAAAGGTGGCAAGTGGTTCCGGTCAGTGGGGGGGGGGCTTGGGCAGGCCCTGACCCAGCATTCCTTGGGCTTCTTGTCCATGGAACCAGAAAGAGCTCCTCTTTAAGAATGATATGATTCATCAGAACTTGGCCATGAGACCCTGTCGGGGTGTCCCACCTTTTGGCATCTCTGGACCACACTGGAAGAGGAAGAGATGTCCTGAGCCACACACTAAATACATTACAACATGAATCACAAAAAAATATCTCATCATATTTTCAGTAAATTTACAATTTTGTGTTGGGCTGCATTCATAGCCATCCTGGGCCACATGCAGCCCATGGGCTGCAGGTTGGACACTCCTGCTATACTGATAGTCTCCTGAGGCTCATCTGTCCCCAGAGAAATGAAATGAAGGGGGGGACCTTTACTACTCGAGACAGCAGATGGAGGAAAACATTCAGTCCCCACCATTCGACCTCCGCCTCTGGGGTGCGCTGTGCAGGCATGGCAGCCTGGGCCCCTCCATAGGAGCCTGAGCTTCTGACCAAGACCCACTAGCTTCCTCGGCAGCCCTCCTGCCTTTTGACCCAAGAGATGGAACCGCTGCCCGTGTCCTGAGCTGCCTCAGGCTTTGGGAGTGGCAGCTTGGTGCCAGGGTTGTTGGTGCACCGTAGCCTTAACCTCCCCGTCAGGGATCTGAAGAGCAAGCATCCCAGTCAGGGCAGCTCAGAACCCCTCTCCTGAGGATGACACTTTGCAGGTGAGAGGCTCACACCCACGGAATCACTGCTGTAGGAATGATGACAGCTTAGCAATGGCAGCCGCTTTAGGAACTCAAGACTTGACCCAGGTACCGACTTGGACACAAGTCACAGAAGCCAGGTTCCAGTGCAAAGCCCTATCTCACCGGGCCCCGGTCCCAAGACCAGCATCCCAAGATGCAGGTTGTACTGCTCTCCCTGGCATACAGCCGGAGAGAGACTGAACTTCTGGACTCTGCTATGGCCATCAGATGAGGGGACTTGAATGTTCTCCCTCTAGGGAAGGATGGAGGTACATTAGCTTTGTGCTAGAGGGTCTAGAGATGTGGTTCTCAGACCCGACTACACATTCCAGTCTCCCTGGTGCTTTAAAAATACCAATGTCTGGGCCTCAACCCTTAAAATTCTGTGTGTGTAATTTGAAAAATTCATGTCTTTTTATTAGCAAATGCTGATTAAAAATTCCCTGAGTCAATATTTTCAGCTTTATTAAGGAATAATGGATAAATAGAAATTGTATATATCTAAGGTGTACAACTTGATGCTTTGACATAGATGTTCATTGTGAAACAATCACCACAATCAAGCTGGTTAACCATGCCCCCCAAACCAGAATTTATTTATAAAAAAAACATGTATTTATTCTCCCATGTTTAAACTTCAGTCACCTTCCAAGTACTCTCCCTTTGGTGCAATACAGCTATCAAGAGTTTTTTCCACTGCTCAAAACAGTTTCTGAACTCCTCAATTTGATGCCTTGTAGTGCTCCTGCCATTGTTTCACTTCTTCCACATTGGCAAAGTGACCCATAGACATGAACAGTGGTGCGGGTGTTGCCTGAGGGAGGGGGCAGTACTAGGTGGAAGGGAGCAAAGGGGGAAAATTTGGACAATTGTAATAGTATAATCAATAAAACATAATAACAATTTTTTAAAAAGAGAATATACCTAGTATGATTTCAGTCCTTTGAATTTTTTGAGACTTGTTTTATAATCAGTATGTGTTTTATCTTGAAAGTTTTGGTTCACTTGTAAAAAAATAATCTCTACAGCTGATAGGTCCTTACAAACCTATGTTGAGTACAATGTTCCATAAATGTAAATGAGCCTCTAAAAGAATTTGAAAAAATACGATTCTCCTCACATATTTTAAGTTGATAATTATAACTTTGTTATAAGTTTAAGTAATTGCAAATAATTTTAGGCATGTTTGAGGCACTAACATTTTTAAGTTGCTGTATTGTTCTTTTTTTTTGTTTTTTTTGTTTTAAAGATTTATTTACTTATTTATTTTAGACAGAGGGAAAAGGAGGGAGAAAGAGAGGGAGAGAAACATCAATGTGTGGTTGCCCCTCACGCACCCCACACTGGGAACCTGGCCCACAATCCAGCCATGTGTCCTGACAGGGAATTGAACCTGAAACCCTTTGGTTCGCAGGCAGATGCTCAATCCACTGAGTGACACCAGCCAGGGCTGTATTGTTCTTTTAAGTGTCTCCATGGAAACCAAGTGTAGTAGTGATTTTATAGTGATCTTTATTCATTTTTTAAAAAAATACACAAATAGGCTCTTCATTAATGGTTGGAAATTTGACATTTTTTCTCTCTCTTTTAACTTTTATTTCTAATCAACTGGAATGAAATACCAAGTGCCAAGGCCCTAGGGCCTTTCCATTCCACTTCCTCACAATATATTTTTCCAGTGCAATATTTTTTTAATATATTTTCTTAATTATGCTATTACAGTTGTCCCATCTCCTCCCCCTACCCCCGCCCTGCACACCCCTTCCCCCCCACTCCCCCTCTTTAGTTCATGTCCATGGGTCATATATATGAGTTCTTTGGCTTCTACATTTCCTATATTATTCTTAACCTCCCCATCTATCTTTTACCTACTATTTATGCTTCTTATTCCTATACCTTTTCCCCCTCTCTCCCCACCTACCTCTCTGATGATAACCCTCTGTGTGATCTCCATTTCTGTGATTCGGTTCCTGTT
>VMDR010012520.1:0-26459 GCA_007922815.1 Macrotus californicus | reverse complement strand
ACACGCCCCCTATTGGGGACCTGGCCCGCAACCCAGGCATGTGCCCTGACTGGGAATCAAACCAGCCACCCTTTGGTTCGCAGGCCAGCACTCAATCCACTAAGCCACACCAGCCAGAGTTGCTAGAGGTTCTTCATTTCAGGCTGCTGAATAGACATGATACAGACTCCTCCTGAAGCCTCCTTCAAAGTAAAAGCTAGATTCATTTAAACGCTACTTCCAAGTGAAAACAAACTATCTTTTAAAACCGGTACACACTTCAAAGATGAAGCAGAAGAGTTCAAAGAAGCACTCCTTGATTTCAACAGCTACTGCAGGCTTTGCCAGAACTCCAGAAGCCTCCAGGGCTGTACATTTGCTATCCCCTATGTCGGGGACACTTCCAAGGAAAAATTAGGAAAACACTGCTCTGAACCACTGAAATAAACTTCAGAGCCCCAAATTTAATACTAATGAAGAGACCAACAGATTTCTAGAGGAACTAGAACTGCTGACAAAATTAGAGATTTTTAGGGAAATTGTTCAAAAATGTTTTATTTCCCCATCAACCAGCAAATAGTTCTTGCCAGCCAGAAAGTAATTCTGCTTTCAGCATTTCTCAAAACGCAGTCCAAGATTTCTTCTGAAGAGTACAAAAAGTACTGAGGAAAAAAATTAATTAGTCTTCATTAAAATTAAGAACATCTATTCACAATAAAACACCATTAATAGTGAAAAGCTCAGTCAGATATTTGGAATACATATATCTGACAAAAGACTCAGATCCAAATTATATAAGAATTCCTTCAAATCAGTAAGAAAAAGACACCCAAATAAAAAATGGGCAAAAGACTCAGGCAGGCACTCCTTAAAGGTTAACATCCAGATGACTAACAGCATATGAAAGGATACTCAACAGTAAAAGCAAATTAAAACACTAGAAAGGTCCCGCCTCACACTCCTAGGACAGGCTAAAACTTAAAAGCCTAACAATACCCAGCCTGGGTGAAAGAATGTGGAGAACATGACATTTCATATGTTAAGGTGAGAAAAACTGCTTGACATTACTTCCTAGTAAATTTCTACTAGACATTAGACTATTTAAAATGTATATTCATTGGCTCTATCTTAAATCTAGTCCATCAAAAATTGCCCTGGCTGGCGTAGCTCAGTGGATTAGGCACAAGCTGCGAACCAAATGGTCACTGGTTCGATTCCTGGTCAGGGCACATACCAGGGTTACGGGCCAGGTCCCCAGTAGGGGGCGCATAAGAGGCAACCACACATTGATATTTCTCTCCCTCTTTCTCCTTCCCTACCCCTCTCTCTAAATATAAATAAAATCTTAAAAAAAAAAAAAAAAAAGCAAGATACAAACATGCTATATTTAAATTTTTTAAAAAAAATACTGAGGGTATTATATGCAATAAAACTGTTTCTTAAAAGGGGGTATTTATAAACAAAATACTGAAAGTGAAGACCAAGAATTTACTGCCCTGGCTGGTGTGGCTCGGTGGATTCAGCGCCAGCCTGTGAACCAAATGGTAGCTGGTTCAAATCCCATTTGGGGCACATGCCTGGGTTGCAGGCCAGGTCCCCAGTAGGCAGTGTGTGAGAGGCAACCACACATTGATGTTTCTCTTCCTATCTTTCTCCCTCCTCTCCCCTTCCCTCTCTCTAAAAATAAATAAATAATATCTAAAAAATTTTTTAAAGACTAAGAATTTTCATTTTTTCAAAACTATTCCAGTTGCTTTTTCTGTATGCTTCTGTTCAGAAATCCCAATTTAAGCCACACTTAGTTCATTTCCTTTTTCCAATTAATTTTCCTATTATATTTTAGTACAAAGAATTACTACTAGATGTCTCAAAATACTTGGAAACCTTGGTAACAGTCATGACTGAACTTTTGAAGAGACTATTTCTTAAACTATCCAGATATACAGATGACAAGCCATCACGTTCCACCCTCCCACAGAGGGGAAAAGGAGCAGTAAAAGGTAATATTGTGCAAAAGCACTTTTCAACTGCTTCCTCCTAACAACCTTATCATTATTCAAATGTTCTCATCTCAAGAGGACTGTGGAATGCCAGGGACAGTAATTATTTAAGAAAATGTGCAACTGTCAAGGTTTTTTCTACTATACGTCTTTTTTCAATCCTCACCCAAGGAAATGTTTATTAATTTTAGAGAGAGAGGAAGGGGGGGAAGAGACAGACAGACATCAATGTAAAAAACACGTCAATCGGATCCACTGCCTCCTGTACACACGCTCTGAACCGGGAACCTAGGTACATGTCCTTACTGGGAATTGAACCCTTAACCTTTTTGGTGCACAGGATGACGCTCCAACCAACTGAGCCACCAGGCCAGGGCTCTACTATACCTCTTGATAGTTTACTATGTATCACAAGGAAATTTCAAGTAAAATATAAAAGTATACAACAGTATTGAACAGACTAAGAATTAGAGATTGGCTAGATGCTAAAAATACTGGTTTTCAATACAAGCTTTGTTTTCACCATTTATTTTTCTTCAAGGTGATCACTGGGTTTCTAATCCATCTATATCCATCAATAAAGTAAAATTAACATAATTTCAGAAAACATTAGGACTATTTGCTATTAGCCCTGGCTAGTGTGGCTCAGTGGATTAAGTGCCGGCCTGCAAACTGAAGGATCGCTGGTTCAATTCCCAGTCAGGGCACATGCCTGGGTTGCGGGCCAGGTTCCCGGGTGGGGAAGTGTAAGAGGCAGCCAATAGATGTTTCACACATCGATGTTTCTCTCTCTCTCCTCCCTTCCTCTCGCTCTAAAAGTAAATAAATAAAATGTTTTGTTTTGTTTTTTAATGTAAGCTTACAAAAACTATGTCCTCTTTTCAATCTTCTTTCTGTGGAACACCTGGTCATAAACTAGTCAACAAAGAACCTCTAGTCAAACCTCACTTAATTCTAACATGTGAACATTATTATAGTCAAATAGTCTGATTATAGTAAAATGTAAATTAGAAAATATTAAAGTGTAACAAAAAGGAACCAAATCATTTACTACATACATATGAACATTAGTTAAACAGCCCATATCCAGACTTAGGGCATTCCCCCTCCAAGAGGCACTACCTCTGAAGCCAGGATCAGGACGACGGCAGTTCTCACTGTTACTATTTAGCATTATTCTGAATCTAGACTGAGGGCAAACTAGGAAACAAAAATAAGGGTGACTGTTTTAGGACAGGTAGAAAACAGTATGGTGTCAATGCTATGATTACACCCAACATATCGAAGCAACCAATTAAAAAAGCCTTTAGACTATGTAAGAAAATCTACAGTGTTTTTTTAAAGCAGCAGCCTTCTTGCATGGCACCCACATTAAAAAAAAGACCACAAAACTAGTGATGGTTGAAAGAATATTGTTCCATTCATTCATAATACCAGCAAAAAAAGAAGTATTTCTAAAAGAAATATGCAGGAATTATATTTTAAAACAATAAAAGACTAAAATGTAAAACATTTGACTTAATGGTGAGCCGAGACTGGTTTTTAATGCCTTAATACTGGACAGTTAGGGCTAAATGATAAATATTTTACAGCAAGGAACACTACCATGACCAGTGAAATCCCTAAACAACTCCAAATTTTAATTTCAAACAGTAACTTCAACTCATCCCTCTGCCAAAATAAACATCACACATTTTTGCTCTGTGTCAGTTCTAGTCTTTTCTTTCTGTTCCTAAGGTGTCACAAAATAGAAAAAATAAGCAATAAAAAAGGGCAAAATTAGCAGAAAAAAGAAGAGGATCAGATGAAATTAATTACTCTGACATTATTACAGGACCAAATCCTTCATCACTATACATAATACAAACGATGTTTAATAAAACATCTTTTAATAAAACAGCTTCTCACTGCTACAAAGAGTGAATGAACGGTTAAAATCAAGTGTTTTTCATAAATCCACCTCTTCTCTTTTCAAACAGCATTTCTAAAGAAAATAACATGTACATGAAGAAAGTTATGATTCAAACAATTCCTATAGGCCAACTCACAATTCAGATGTGAGGAGACCGAATACAAGGGGAAGTAAGGGGACAAATGAACTATTAGTAGGGAGAGTTTCATGAATTTTTTTTAAAGATTTTATTTATTTACTTTTAGAGAGAAAGAGAGGGAGAGAAACACTGATGTGTGGTTGCCTCTTGCACATCTCCAACTAGGGACCTGGCCCGCAACCCAGGCATGTGCCCTGACTGGGGATTGAACCGGAGACTCCTTGGTTTACAGGTCAGCACTCAATCCACTGAGCCACACCAGCCAGGGCTCATAAATTTTTTTAAAGCAAAGTTTCATCATATATAGTGATCACTGAGCTGAATCTTAAAAGACTAGAAAGCTGTCATCACTCAGAATAGGCAAGCCAAGGTCAAGATAATCTGAACATCTGGGGAAAGAGGAACAGAGCAAAAACAGGGAACTCTGGTCAGAAGACACAATCAAGAGAATGTTTCTTCCCCCATTTCCTCTCCAAAGAGGTCAAGCTGAGGATCAAGAAAGGGGATGCACTATCACAAACAAACAACAATAAAGGATATTAATTCCAAGTGACTGCTGGTATGGAACAAAGGCAAGTTAATCTCTACCTAATATGGAGGATGTCTTATGTTTCCATTCTAGCTTCTTTGCAACTCTGGACATTGTAATCAATTTTTGATAGACAGATTTATTGATTTCAACATAGTAGCCAAGCAAGAAGGAGCATGGTTCTGAAGATTGCTGAGAATTCAAACTGCCCTACGTTAGTCTCTTGGACAAGTCATTTCATCGCGCGCACGCGCGTGTGTGTGTGTAAAACCTGGATGTCCTCACAAGGCTATGGTGATGGGTAATTGATTAACATACATGAAAGACATTCAATTTAATTGTTCAAGAATGGGGCAGGGTGGGGGGCTCCAGGTACCACTTGTTTTTTTATAAGCTTCTCAGATGTCTCACCACGTTTGAAACTACTGCCCCTTAGCAGACTGACTAGGGCACGATACACGCTTTTTAAAATCTATTCCAGTCATTAAAAATGTAACACTAATGCAATCTGTTTCAATTTATATTTCATTAGTTATGATGTAAAATACATCTTAAGATGTTTGCTTACTATATAATTATTTTCTTGTGAATTATTTGTTCATATCCTCAGAAACCAATCTATCCTTTAAGGTTTCCTCCTTCTTGAAGTCTTCCTTCATTCCCAAATGAAAGTGCTATCTTTGTCCTCTCTGCTCCTTAACAGTTGTACCAAACTTGGAGTATTTTTCATATGCTGTCTCATACTACATTTATGTATGTATACATTACTGTATCTCTTTAAATGACTGAAAAATACTAGGTGGCAGGGACCAACCCTCCACAACACCTATTTAACCCTCAGCCCTTAACACATTGCGTATCACATAGAAATCTCTAAGACATACACCAGGGACCACACATTTTGGGGCAAACTGCACGTTATTTAAATCATCATAACTACAGATCATCTCTGGAATCATCAAAACAGTCATCTGCATCTTCGATCTCACTAGGAATATCTGATAAATTATCGTTAAATACTTCCGGAAGTGAATCAGTTTCGTTGGTTTCCTTCCTTTTTCTGAGAGGGGGCATTTCTAAAAGCGCCAGGAACTTGAAGACGAAGACTATTCGAATGACCAAAATACAATGTAACTGCAATGCTTTATGGGTTCATGCAATTATATAGTTTTTCGTAGATTGACCTGCATGGTTTCCACCAATGAGATCGCTTCATTCGATGTGGACAAGACAGTGTGTGGACATCTATGGTCCATAACAGATGGAGCGTGAAAAACGAGAAAACTCGTGAGCGGTCCTTAACAGATGGCGCGCAAAAACACAAGAACACTTGTGAGCAGTACGCACTGTGTTAACCAGAGATAAAGTAAGAAAGACATTCTGAGAAACATTATGTTCAACTGATTGAAAATACAAGTATACCTTGAGGAGTACAGTGTGCTTAAGTAATTACAAACAGCTCACCAGAGCTAATTCTATTTTTTGAAAGTAGAAAAAAACCCTTCAAATTAACAATAAATATTTGACCAAATTAAGCAAATTGGCTTTAAAACATTAAGAGTACATTTCCAAAACACACTAAAACACAGATTTATCATCTTTATTAAGTACGATATTTCTAATGGAAGACCTCATATTAGATAGGAGATCTGAATTAAGTATGTATACTAGGTCTGTCCAGAAGGTATCCAGCCATGTAATATGAAAAACAGAGACATTTACTGAAGATACAAGAAACACTGGTACACAGGACGATGACACCTCATTCCCCTTCAAAGTAGGTGCCTTGGGACCTCACACAGTTCCAATTGCCATCAGCTGCCCCATCACACTTTCCTGAATCTCGACAGTCTGCAATCTTTTCCCTTTCAAGGGTGATTTTAGTTTTGAGAAAAGCCAGAAGTAGTAGGGTGCCAAATCTGGGCTGCAGGGGGTGCTGAGTCACCTGGGTAATTTGATGTTTCACAGAAAAACTCTGCACAAGATGTGATGCATGAGCAGTGCATTGTCATGATGAAGATGCCAATCACCAGCTGCCCATAGCTGCTGCCTTCTGAATCATCCCAATAGCTTCCAAAGAGGAATGAATGTTCAAGCTTAACACAAAGTTTCAAGCAGATTCATTGCTCTACTCGCTCAGCCATTTTGAATGTGACAGCCACACAGTACACATCACTCACTCACTCAATGATGTCTCCCACCCCCGACTGACTAGTATAGCGAGGTCATCATTGTTCACGTATGTGCATTCCAGTCCACTCTCCCTGGCTGCCAGGTTACATTAATATCACACAAAACGTTCCTGTTATATTAACAATGAATGGCCAGACTTTTTCCAGACAAACCTCATACATTTCTCTTTATCCCCATCCACCACAGGTTCAATAATGCTCACTTGGAATTTTAGCATATTGTATACAGACTTATATTCTTCGTGACATAGTAAAACTGACATGACAATTTCTAGAGTAAATGTCATTCACTACTAACACCTGATAATGATGGTTCATTTTTTTCCCTTAAGGCATGGATAATGGGCATTCATTTCTTGAAATGCTTTACAGAGTGTCACTTAAGAGCCAGCCATGGCAACATGCAATGGAAACACAAAAGTAAGTAAGAAGTCGCCCTGGAGCATACAGCTCAGACAGGGAGACAGGTAACTGATTAATTCAATATAGTGCTCTGAGTACAGACTTTAACAGCTGCACAGTCAACTTGCTCACATCTCTTCCCCCACAGTAAGTGGCTTTCTCCAAACTGCTCCTTAACCAACCGAATGCTACCTCCAGGCTCGGCTGCAGCCCTCCTTCCCAGGACAGTCTTTCTACGCTACAGAGCCCAGGAGTTTTCATTCCTCTGGACACATGGTTAAGAGCAAGAGCCCCGTGGTCATCAGGCAAATACGCTGACATGTAACCTCTCTAAGTCTCATTTCTTCAGTGATAAAATTGGGACAATACACATGCCTACAGTTCATAGGGTTGTTTGTGAAAATTAAATGAAATAATGAATGTAAAGCCTTAGCACAGTGCTAGTACATCCTGAACCCTCAACCTATGGTAAGTAACATCTCTAATAATGCCCTGTTGTAAGATCCCTCAGGTTACTGATATATATATATATATATATATACACACACGTGTGTATGTATGTATCTCCTCACCTGGGTATGTTTATTGACTTTAGAGAGAGAGGAAAGAGGGGAGGGAGGGAGGTAGGGAGAGAGAGAGGGAGAGAATCATCAACCTGTTGCCTCCTTCACACATCCACACCAGGGATCAAACCTGCAACCTTCTAGTGTGCAGGACGATGCTCCAACGAACTGAGCAACTAGACCAAGGTAGGTTACTAGTGTTTTTCAACTGTCACAACTCTTCATTTTCATCCCTTGTATCTTTATAGCTTAATAAGTAGGTGTTGATGACATGATCTGAAAGAAACCTGTAAAATCAGTAGCTTTCATGTTGTTTGGCTACAAGCCACAGTAATAAATATGCAATCCAGTATACACATAGAGATATATATATAACAAACAAAAGTCATAAACATCCCCCCTTATCATGTCCAAAGCCACTCTAATAATTCTAATTTAGTTCATCAATCAACAAACACATTCCCCCCCCAAAAAAAAAACTGGTCAGGATCTACTAAATGATTTACCCTTTCGCCATAACCCACAATTTGGGAAATTCTCTATTAAACACTTACAAATGAACATAGAGATAAAAACTGTGAGACCCCACAAGTAAGCAAAAGCATGCAAGCAAACAAAACAGAAAGTGAAAGTCTCACGATATTTGTCTGTTAAATTATGAATGTTTAAAAAGATTACATTTGTAATCATTCCTCATTTGTTAAGTGGTAATTTTCCTCCTGCCATACTCATAATTGGGACTTCTGCTTGGTATTTTTGACAGAATTTGACATTTTATTTATTGGGATCTCTGAAAAGTAACCTGGCTTCTCTCAGAACACAAATTGTTCCAAATAAACTTTCCAGGAATCTGCCCAAACTACAAACTTTCGCACGCAAAAGGCTGTCTTCATAAAATTTCTAGCTATTAAAAACTACTTCATCCTTTGCTTAATTGTCAGAAAAGAAAATGACACACCCACACCAACAGCTCAGAAATTATTAATACGCTCCATTTAGACTGTCTACCATTAGAAGATTATGAAGCATTTTTAACAATTTGTAAGCAATCTCCAACTTATTTGAACTACAATACTATTCTCAAACCCATTTCACAGCTGCAACTGTTTTTTCTTTGAAAGGGAAAAAGCCTTGCCCTGGCCGGGTAGCCCAGTTGGTCAGTGTCATCCCGACACTGTGTTGCAGGTCGATCCCCAGTCAGGGCATGTACAAGAAGGAACCAATGAATGCATAAAGAAGTGGAACAACAACTCTGCACGTGCGCGCGCGCACGTGTCTAAAATCAATACATTGCTTAAAAAAATGTAAGAAAGAGAAAAAGCCTTTATTATATCTTTAAACTCTAAAATTTGGGGTCTAGGTATTATGAATCAGCCAAATTAGCATTAAAAGGTAATGACCACTACCAAAAATTTATGGTTCATCTAACTACATTTGAATACTAATATTTAACCATACAATATTATAGATTTATTTTTAAATGAAATCTCAAACTCCCTGATACAACCAATACAATCTGCTTTCCTCTCTAATGAATTAACTTTGGGTTGGTTATGAAATACAACTTCTTCCTTAACCAAAATGCTTCCCTCCATTACTTTGGTTAAATATATATTTTCTTTAGAATCCAGTATTAAAATAGATCTCATTCCAGATTCGTTTCTCCATTTTGACTGTCAAAGTAACAAAATGCTTAGATTGGCATAATGCTTTAGTTTTCAAAGAACAAAAAAGAGCCAATTCTAATATTACTGAGCGCTTATGAAAGTATATAGCACTGTACTAAATGCTGGGAATGGAGGGAAGGAGAGATAAATGTGAAAGACCTCGACCTCAAGAAAGCTCACAGCAGAGGGAAGATGTGTACACAAGAACAGAAAGGCATGAACAGGAGATCAGGAGAGAGTGCACGAAAAGGGGAAAAATGCTAAGCCTAGGCCAAATATGGAAGTAACCAACCTCAAGATTCCAAATGAGAATATTTATAGTGTGTGCTGCTTTTAACATTCCAGGGGCGATCTCAATGAATGTAAAGGTTTTTTGTCGTTTGCTCCCTGTTGCTTTTATTACCATGTTCTCAGCTTGCTGTTTACATAGTATGACAGATTTTTTATCTAATTTTCTACAAAGATTTGAGGGAAAGATTTGGATTTTTGTGTTAAGGGGGGGGGAGAATTCACTAGAAATGAGTCTCACTAGAAAAAAAAAGTTAACACATAGGTTCCACAATAAGGACAGATTTACAAGTTGTGCATGTATTTACTAATAAATAAATGTCCCTTTAAAAAAATCTGCCACCATTTCACTTCAAAAAATTTTATTCAGCAATACAATACTGCAAGGCCACTTGGGAAAACTGTTTTTAAATGATATAATTGGATCTTGGAAGAACAACTAATGGTAGTTTTACTAATTATTTTTCTGTCTTTCTTAATGTATTGTGTTAAAATACAATGGTCAGAATGAGAATTTTTTTTAAAACCAATGAACGTAGAATTCATATTTTCTCTTCCCAAATTTCCTGATGGAGTTATATATCTCACCTAGTCTGTCCCAAATAAACAAAAATGTGCCTAAAGAAAGAGCACACTGGAACCTCCTCTGAGGGCAAACTCCACTGACACAGCCCAAGTGCCAAAAAGCGCCATCTAAACAAGGCACGCAGAAAATAATTTCCTCAAACAAGACTCCTAACTTTACTACTTTGTACGCAACTATTAACCTACAACCTTCAGTGTCTTCATTTCTAAAATGGAGACAATCGAAGGGAGTCCTTACCACCCCCGGGCTTATTCCATATCTCCAAAGTTAAGGGGAGAGAAAAGATGAATGTCATAATATCAAACGGTTCATTAATAAGCTCTTTTTAAAAAGAGTTTATTTACTTACTTGTGGAGAGAGAGGAAGGGAGGGAGAAAGAAAGGGAGAGAAACAATGTGTGAGAAAAACATTGATCTACATCAATTGGTTGCTTCTTGCACACCCCCAACCAGGGACCTGGCCCACAACCCAGGCATGTGCCCTGACTGGGACAGAACCAGCAACCCTTCAGTTCTCAGGCTGGCGTTCAATCCACCTAGCCACTGCAGCCAGGGCTTAATAAGCTATTTTTAAAACATGTCCATGAAGTCTGCTTGTAGTAAACCTTAGACAAAGCAATGTAAATGAAATGGGAACTCAGAAGTAAAATCACAAATTTTGCAAAGAACAACTTCATGAGGTTGATCAAAGTGACAGTGGGTTACTGCTAATTTTTTTAAGTTTGACAATGGTATTGGTATTGAGTATTTTGTTGTAATTTCTTTTCCCTTAAAGATTCATACTGGAAGCACTCCATGAAGCAAAAGAAGGTGGAGTGGTGGTGAAAATAACACAACAGGCCAGTGAGTTGATAAATGTTGAGGATGGGTGATGGGTACATGGAGTTGGTGTTTTAAAAGAATGATCAGGAGGTCCCTGGAAAATGGGAGGGGCCCTCAAGTATGACACTGCTATGAAAAATCAAACGTGTGCATGTGTGGGGGTAGGAGGTAGATGGAAACTCTGTACTTTCTGCGCAAGTTTGCTCTGAACCTAAAACTGCTTTAAAAAATAAAATTTGTTTATTTTTTAAAGATCTAATGAGAAGGGTAGCTTATTGTATGTGCTATTATACAACTCTGTCAGAAAAATTTATGCCCCCAAAATCGCCCTGGCTGGTGTGACTCAGTGGACTGAGTGCCAGACTGTGAACCAGAGGGTCACCGGTTCGATTCCCAGTCGGGGCACATGCCTGAGTGGGCAGGCCTGCACAGGGCGCGCGAGAGGCAACCGCTCCCTCTCTCCCTTCCATTGGTGTGTCTCTCCCTCTCGTCCTCCCTCCCTCCCCTCTCTCTAAAAATAAATAAAATCTTTAAAAGAAAATTTATGTCCTCAAAATCACTTAATTCACTTATTTTGTTTTTTTCTATGGAAAATCAACTTTCTCACTGCAAAGAAATTTTGGGTTCCCATTTTGAGTGTGGTTATTGAATAAAGGTAAACCTTTTCTACTACTTTTTCTAACTGGTTTTCCCTAATGAATGAGGTAATTTGTCAAGACTTCAAGATTCTTTTACAAATAAAAAGTACTTGTATTGGGTTGCCCAAAAAGTCCGTTTAGTTTTTTTTTTTGGTAAAAGAAAAGATTTTTCATTTTTACCAATAACTTTACTGATTTGGGTATTTTGAGTATGTCAGCTACCTCCCACTCGTGGCTTCCAGTGGGTAGAGGTCAGGGGAGCTGCTAAACATCTTCAATGCATGAGACAGCCCCACGGCAAAGAATTATTTGACCAAAATGTCAATAGTACCAAGAAACTTCGCAAACCACTTCTGACACGTTCAGTCACAGCACCTTCTCCATACACTGCACAAATCATTTTTGCCTTTCAGCTGCATTTACATTTCCTGATATAATAAAGCATAATACTTCAAAAATGTTGCATATATTCTTCCATCTTCAATAGTAAAATAGCTGCACAAAAATTCACCAATTTTGAAAAGGTTTTTTTTTTAAATGTACACTGATATGACAGCTGTCACAATACAATCTTTACAAAACTGCTTTTCAAATGAAGTTAAAGACAACTAAGCTCTAGTAGAGATATCATACAGAAAAAAACGTAAGGGATTTTTTTGGCCACCCAGTATTTATTATGTACTCCAGAATTTCAACACTCAAACATTAGATACTCTACTAAGTGCATGTTACCAAGCAACTGAGATTCAGCAGTTAGCATTTTCTACTTTCTTCCCCAAAACAGGTAATACGAATTTGGGTGCTCCTGTGTTCACACTATTGTTTTGCAGAAGAGGCAGTCTGTGTATTTGATAACTCATATCTTGACTAAATTTAATACAGTATATGGCTTCAATGAGGATAATCCAATTCCTGTCCTGGAGGAAGACTACATACTGGTCCCAATAATAAAACAAGGGAGCTACGGCTTCATGAGCAAATGAGATGATTCCTCAGCATAATACACAGTCATTTCATGACAAAACAGCTAGAATATAACATTTTGTTGTAACAAACAAGGCACCTAAATTTGTAACACACTAAGCCCACTTTACTAAAATCAAAATTCTGTGAAAGACATGATCATGAATGGGGTAAGCTAGCAGGACAGAGTAGCCCATCCACTTAGTATCCCTCCTTTTGCCCGTCTTCCAGACTCGTTCAGAGTAAAGAGCCAGCTAGAAAGGCCCTTAGAGACTACTTCAGTGACGGTTTTTCAGAGTATGTTTTGGAGCCCTAAGCAGGCATCAGGAGTTCAATGAAGTGTTACAAAGAAAACAAATTAGCCTGAGGTGTCCGATTCTATGTTTAAGATTTTGATTTTATGAAACAGTCCACTGCTAATTTTTTAAGTTTGAAAAACCACCAATAGCCTACACTCCCACTTTCCAAAAGAGGATTTGAAAGCCAGGAGAGGTTAAGTAAGACCAAGACGATAATGTTGGTGGCAAAGCCGGGTATAGAGAAACTAGACTTCAGTGCCTCTCGTGAAAGGTCCGGAAGGGTAAGGGAGAAAAAGCAAATTTCAAGATTGCTTTTCTTCAATTCCATTCTCTACACTGGCCATACCAGTTTCCACCAATACCTTTCACTTAGTGTCCGTGAGCTGCCTTTACTGCTGTTTTCTAAAGACCGCTTGTTTGGGGAAGGGTCATCAAGGAATATGTATAAGGGACTCAAGGACAAAGCCAAAGAGGGGTAGGTGGGGGGAAATGGAGACAACTGTACTTGAACAACAACAAAAAAAATAAAGACCACTAGTTTGTTCCTCTCTTCTGTTTCCTTGCTTCTTAGAAAATAGTCCCGTGTTATGTTATGTTATCTCTCTTGAATAGGTTCTAATACTTTAACAAGAGAAGTTGTGTTATATTACTGGACCAATTTTTTTTTTTAAATTACTTTATTGTTGTTCAATTACAGTTTGAATTTTCCCCCCACCACTCTCCCCCCACCCCAGAGGACCAATTTTTTAAATAACACGGAAGTAACCTTTACAGAGACCCACAAGTCTCAAAATGGACTGAACCAGAACTATGGTAACTAGTAAAATGAAGTGAAAAGTCAACAAAGGGGGTGCTGAGTGCCTCTCAAACCAGGACTCTACCCCCCCCCACCCCCAGATCTGGGACACCTAGACTGGGGGGTGTACACTTTTGGTCAGGGATCCAGTCTCAGTGCCTGCGAACAGCATTTACATTCCATGCTTCTTCAGGAATGTACCTGGTACTTTACAACCTTCCCAGTCCTTGTAGTAAGATATACACTGACTTATTTGAGGCTATATAGGATAAAAAATAAAAATCATAAAATACCAGAGCAAGAATGTTTCTCAGAATTACTTAGTCCAACACCCCTCATTTCTCTCCCAAGAATACTGACACACATGATTAAAGTAATTTCTAGTCACAGAACTAGTGGCAAAAATGAGATTTTATTTTTACTGCTCCTTTCCACTCCTCTACAAAGTACTAAATATGATCACTACTCAGGTAATTGATAGCTATCAGCACATACTCTGGCATCATTTAAATGTAAACTTATGCAACACACCAAGACTTAATAAACAACAAGCACAAACATAAACAGGTCACCTTAGCATGACTGAGGAGAAAAAAATACATCCAAGATCACAACATGTCCCACCGAGTTCAAAATGTCTCAGAGCACAATCCCAAGAATCAGTCTGCAGCATTTAACCACTGTCTCAAAATAAAATTCCTTCTGATAGCATTCCTTGCTGGTTATTTAGATATGAATGATTTTACAGCCACATAACTGCAATCTTGCCCTAAGCACCAAGGACTGTGTCAAATGTATTTTTAGCCCTTCCTAGGTAAAAGCTGCTTATATTTAAGCCAAAAATTTAAAAACAAAAAAAAACCTTATGTGATACTTTGCCAAGCTTAGTAACAGTAAATGTAAGTAAACAATGCTTAACTATACCCATCTAGATTTTAGATTTACAAATCCAAATCAGGTATGTACTCACACATTGGTATATTTCACATACTGTGGATCTAAACGGAGCTGTTTGTGTCTCCCAAAATGGTTATTCTCTGGCAAATCTAATCCAAGAGATTAAAGTGGGGAATTACTGGAACTGCGTGACTTTATTTTCACTGTGCCTGAGTAACACAAAACACCCAGGAGGCTCACTTGAAAAATCATGTTAATTTTAATCATTCATAAAACATTCTTCTGTGTTGACTAAAAACGATTCTTCTCCCTGATGCATTCCCCACCCCCCACAAACCTCCAATGGATCTGAACAGCACAAACTTTACTCTCTGAGAGAGCTACTAACCTTGATATTTTATGATCACTCTTTGAAAAGGGCAAATTAAGTGTTTTAGTTTTGCTTTTTAAGTAAAGAGGTCATTACTCCCACCACCATTGCCAAGTGGAAGATGAGAAATTTGTCAGAGGCTCCCTAATAATAGGCACAAAAGAATCATCCTGTAAGGAAATGTTAAGACTATTGCATTACAAAACCCTGAGTCATCACCCAGTTCACTCAGCAAATTTGGATAAACACTGGATAAGTGACTTACGTCTTATGTGTTCAGCCATTCATACCTCGAAGCATAAACATCCAAGGTTACCAGATACCATGTACAGTTAACAAGACACACCAAAATTCTTCTCAAAAAGTTCTTCGGACACAGTGAAGATGCCCATCTAGCAAATAGTCTCTAACTCCCCTCTCCCCGCAACTTTTACTCGTTTTCCCCTAATTTCAGTTGCACTAGTTTGCAGCCAGGTTATGAAAAATAACAACAATAAAGGAAGAATGTAACTCCTGAAGTTGAGTTCGGTAATTTACATTCATGCCAGCGGCCCAAAATTAACACACGCCCGATACTAATAATGTCCAAGACAACCTGACAACTCTGTTCTCTATTTTCCTTAGTATCGTACATTTCCAAACAGGAGAAATATACACTTTCCCTAAGTTCTAAGTCTCAATACTCTCGACATTAACGTCTAGTACACAGCCCAAGTGTGCGCTAAAGGCCGATTTTAAAAGAATCTTTTCAATCAAATCCACAAAGACTGAGCAGGCCCCAAAAAGCAGAACCTGTAAGTTCCCTATGGCCTTCTTCCCATTCAGAAAGTTACGAGACACGAATGGAGAGGTACGAAGGATCATTAAATAGAAGAACCGGAGGAACCAGACGTCAAGAGTTGCTCCCCCAAAGACGAATCCTCTGCACCCCTTCCCACACGAGCACAGGTCCAAGGAGGACCTTTGGGGGACCGCTTATCTCTTTTCTTCTTGACCCCGCAGGTCGAAAGACAGCATTCCGAACCCTTGTGGAAGAGCAACAAGGGAGGACGCAGAGGACTGGGAACCGGGGAGGTCCCGTAGGAAAGTGGCAGTGAGGAAGCTTGAGTGATTTCCCTAGCTTCTTTCTGTGGCGACCCTGGACCACTGCACGGGGACCACCGGCTCGAGAATGGGCAGAGTCGGGGGTCCAGCCATCAGGAGTGGACAAAAAGCCAGCCGTCCCCCGCCCGGGACGCCCTCCCTCTGAGCCTTTGCCCCTGACCCATCCTGCAGGCCCGGTCCCACTTACGTGGAGAGTTTTCTGGTCCAGAAGAGGCCCCCGGGCCACAGCTCTTGGAGTTGCACGGCCCGGCCCAGGTTGCTTTTGATCTGGGCCAACTGCGAGTCGGACTCGGCGTCCAGCCGCTCGGCGTAGGGCAGCAGCTTGTTGTAGACAATCTCCTTCTGCGCGACGAAGGGCCGAAGGCCCGGCTCAGGACGCCCGCCCGGCTCCGGGGGGTCACCGCCGCCCGCCTGCTCGGCCGGCTCCATGAGCCCCGGGACACCCCTCCACCCCCTCCCACCCGAACCCTCCCCGGCCCCCACCCCTCTCCGGGCTCCGCCTCCTTCGCGTCGTCGTTGCCCTGCGGCCGCCGGCGGCCGGTCGCCCTCGGCCCGACCGCTGGGCCCCCTCCCCTGGCTGGCGCGCTGCTGGCACCGCGCGGTCCCGGTTCGTTGGCGGCGGCAGTGGCCGATCTGCTCGCCCGGCACCAGCTCGGGTAGTGACGCTGCAGCCGCCGGCCCGGAGGTTCCGGACAGGCCTCAAGCCACTTCCGGGGCGGGGCGACGGGGGTGGAGGAGGTGATGGCGGCTAGGGCGGGAGCTGTCGCGGCCGCAATGTTCTCGCCGTCCTCGCCGCCCTAGCTGTCCTCGCCGTGGGCCGGGCTCGGAGCCTCCACCCTCCGCCTCACCGGCGGAGCGCCAGGCTGCCCCACCGGAAACACGAGGCCGAATTCCAAGCTATTGTCCTTCCTTGCCTGGGGTTGCGCACTCCCAGCGTCTGCCCCTCCAGAGCCCGGAGTCGCCGTGGCCTTCGGCAAGGCAGTCGCCCTATCCCCCACGCCCCGTCTGTGGAAAAGCCTAGGTACTCTGTATCCATCCCATGTATTATTTATAGATTTTTTTTTTACTCTGCCCCCTTTAAGCCCTCATCTTTCTGGTGTTCTGTTAGCTGCTCTCGTTCCAAAGAAGGGAATAGTTATTCAAGTAGTTGAAATATTTTGTGTCCGACGCTTCTTTTTGGCCCTGGAGATGGACGTTTAGGAGCAGCAGGTTTCTGCCCCCCAGGGATTTAGTCAAACAAACTAAATACACTGGGGAATAAGCAATTACAACACAATACTCGTAATTGCTAGATAAGTACAGGATGCCTTGGGAACACCTAAAGGGGTGTTCGAACTGGGGTGGGGTGGGGTGGGGAGGGGAATGTCAGGTAGTTTCCTAGAACTGATACATAAATTGAATTCAAGGGTTAAATGCAGAGGTGGTTAGAAAAAGAAGAGAGGAAAAAGTATTTCATCCGAGGGAGCACCTCAGCGGCTTGAGGCAGGCACTCTAGGAATTCAAAGTTCAGAATGGCTGAAGATTGCTTGCAAGAGAAGGGAGTGGGGAATTGAGACTGAGAAGGAAATGTTAGGGACTTCAGAGCTTTATCCTAAAGGCAACAAGCAACGGAAAGAGTTTAAGCACTGGGCAGGGGCATGATGTAATTTACGTTTGTTTGAAGAATCGGTCTGACTTTATATGAGAATGGTTTAGAACAGACAAGACTGGACCCTGGAGGATTCTTGAAGATATCACCTGATGACTTGGATGTCAGTCGAAGTGACTTGAGAGCTATTTCAGCAAGTAGAATGCCAGGGGCTTGATAACTGATCGAATGTTGAGAGTGAAAGAAAGGGCAGGGACAGAATGATGTCAAATTTCTGGTTTGGGAAGGTGGGTAAGTAGTGAAGCCTTTCGCTGAGGCTGAGGTGGAGAACAACACTACAGAAACAGGTTTGGAGGCAGAATGCCTAAGGGATGGCTAATACATATTTTGACATATGGATGAGGAGGGTGATCTAAACTGGGATATAGATTAGCATATAGGTGAGTTGGAAGGAATGAGATGTAGAGTATTGTTAAAGGGTGAACTGAGGCATTAAAATTTTGAAGGGTTTGTGTGACCAAAAATTGATTCCACTTGGGCAGCACCAAACCTTAAATGGTCAAGGGTGCTCCACTGACAGAAGCCAGGGGAAAGACATACACAGTAGAGAAGGTAGAGAAGCAAAGAAAGGAAACTATGTAATGACTATAACTTCAAGTCTAGTGATCTGTTTGTGATTGTCCTTAGCATTTACACTCCATAACCTTGAGACACGCCTCGTTTGGTTAAGTAGGCTGCCAAGGCAATAGTGCCACCTCAGTCTAATGGCCTTGTTTAATTGATTTAACTCTATGAAAAGATTAGGGCCCTTGACCAAACTCTGAGGAACTCCATAGTCTGGGACAGAGAAAGAGAAAGACCACAAAGAATACAAGAAAGCAGTCAGGGAGGTAAAAGGAGATCTAGGAAAGTGGGCATTCCTTAAAACTGTGTCTCAGAGGAAGTGATCAACTGTACAAAAGGTGCAAAATGAAATAAGAACTGAGAAGGGTTCCTTGGAATTATGGATAAAGCAGATAAGAACAGTTTCAGTGGAAACCAGATTACAGTGACAATGGACAAATGGGAAGTAAATAAATAGAGGCAGCAAATGTGGACTCCTGGTTTTAAAAGTTTGGGCAAGAAGAACAGAAGAGAGATAAGGAGGTAGCTGGAATCAAAAGGAATTTTTGAAGGTGGGATATAGTTAAATTTGTTTAAATATTGATGAGAAGGAGCCAGTGGGGAGAGAGATTGAAGATATGTGGGTGAGGATGACAGAGAAGGGAAGAGAACGTGGAGTCTGACCCTTAGCATTTAACCAGATGACTTCACTTCCATGGTCACAGGAGGAAAGCAAAGAGGGGGTGGGAGTAGGAATAGGTGCAAATGCAGAAAGGTTTGCAGATTTGGTGGCTGGAAGTCCGAGAAGTTCTTTCTGATGGTTCCTGGTTTTGGTTTTTGGTTTTGTTTTTTTCCTGTGAAGCAACACAATGAGAAGGATGGGAGGAAGGGATGGGTATGGGATTTGAGGAGATTGTGTAGGGTAGTCCAAAATTCACCAGTTTGATTCCTGCTCAGGGCACCTGCCTGGGTTGTGGGCCAGGCCCCCAGTTGGGGGTGTGCAAGAGGCAACCCATCTGTTTCTCTCCTTCTCTTTCTCCTTCCTTTCCCCTCTAACTAAAACAATAAATAAAACCTTTTTTTAAATATTTCTCTTGAGCTTTTAAAAAAATTCAGAAAACTGATTAGCGAAACAGAATTGCTTGGCACTTAAGGCTTGGAAGCATGAATTCACTATCATCTGTCTACACAATTTAGTGATTTTTCTCCGATAATGCTTAGCAGCCCAGGATCCCGTACATACAAGCTGGTATGATAGAATGACAAAGGAGCAAGGGAATGCTGTGTATGATGGTGGTGGCGATGGCAGTGATGTTAGCTGCCATTTGCTGAGCATTTCTCTCAGCCCGTGCTTCACCTACATTATTCCATTGGATTCTCTTCTCTAAATAGACATAACTGAGTTGAGAACATTTGAAAGAGAGTGGTTAATGTCTAAGTTGTTTGAAATTTTAGGGGAGGAGAGTAATTTTCCTTCTCTCCTAAATTCTTCTGGCTGGTCTAATAATTAAATTGATATGAGACATTAACAGGAGGAAATAACCAAATTTATTATGTATGTACATATGGGGTTTCAGAAGCATAGGGGACCCCAAGACAAATCGGGCATTTGAGGTTTCATTTAGTCCATTTTGGACTAAACAGGGGACGGAAATTGAGTCTTCAAAGGGGAGGAAGGCAACCCACGTGGAGATGGAAAAAGCAAACGTCTGGTAAGCAAATGCTTGCTGGGCCGTCTTTAATAATGAGACAACAGAAAGGACTCTTCCTGGAGCAGGTCCTCTAAATTTTTTAAAGCAGAGGGGAAGGTCAAAGGTTTTTCTGGAATCTTTTGTTTCTTAAAAAGTAATCAGCTTAAAATAATCAATACCCCTAAAAGGCATATTTTGGGGTGGCAAACTTTGTTCCCCTCCAAGTCAAAGTAAAGAGAGAAGAGGACAGACAGGCAGACAGTAGAGATGTCAAGGCACTCAGATCCTGATGAGGTACAAGGGCAATATGAAAGGATTAGCCTGAGCAGGGATCTAGAATAACGGGAATGCTTGAATTTACTATTTCAAAGAAGCAGTTACAGGTGATCCCAAGTTTCCTGCGAGTGAATGTCTGAGCTGGAGAAGAAGAATTATTAGAGCAAAAGAGATGAAGTATCTTTCTGTTCCATGTGAAGTTTAGTAGAAAACACTACTGAAACTGTCAACATAAGAAATGTCCGAACATAAGAATTTTATGAGTTTATTTGAGCCAAACTGATGGCAATTGCCGGGAAGCGAAACTGCAATGGATTGAGAAAATGCCCTGAAAAATGACAGTTTTGCAGCCTTATTTTATACATTACAATCAAAAGAGAAGGAGTAAGGGGGTTACATGAAATCAAGTGGCTATAGATGAGAGAGGCTGGAGAAAGCAAATGGGGAAACCTCTGCGTTCGGATAAAAAGTGAAATGATAGGCACATCTTTTATGTAGGTGGGTACAGGAGAGTGACAGTCACCAACTAACATGATAACAATGAGGGGGTTTGTGATCTCTGCTCTGGTGTGACGTTTGTGCCCCAGGGGTTTGGAAAAAGGGGAGTTACCTGACATTCCAAAGGTATGTTATCATAGATGCAAAAAGACAAAAGGCCCAATTAAGGTAAAGATTGACTTTTTATCATGGAAGATTCTAGATTAAGGAAATGACTGCCCCCCATGACCTTCTTTCAGTTGATAAATTTTAATTTCACACCATCCTTTGTGGTTACTTTAGGTCTCTGAGTTTGTGAGGCTGCCATGCAGGCCACCCCTGAGCTTGTCAGGTTTCGTACGTGGCCCCTTTTCCTCCACAAAACCCCTTCAAATGGGAAAGTTGGGAGACCTTAAGTTTCTCTGAGTAACGTAGTCTACTCATCCCTGAAGACAGTCACCCAAAATCTGGGGTCAATTTTCTCCTCAGACCAACTCCCAAGCATTTTGTATCTCTTAGAGCTCAGGATTCTCTGCCAAAGATAACAGCCCATTATCCTTTCAGTCAGACCCTGAGTGGAGACATTGGCTTCTTATCAGACCCCGGAAAGAAGCTGACTGTAATCACCCTTCCTGGAAGACCCAGAAAGTACACTATCCCTTCATGGAAAATATTCTGAAAGAGAGGTGTCTCCTATAGCTGGAGGAATTGGCAGGGATAATTATCAATCAAATATTTATGTCTTTGATGTACTTATTGGCCCACCACTTGATCATCCACTTATTAGCAGAGAACAGAATGACAGGTTGTTAGTTTCATGTCTTAGCCTCCCTAACTTTTTTCTATGTGTGATATATTTAGGGATGGGGGTATATTGGCAAGTGGATGAATCACTGTTGCCAGAGCATAATCTTTAAAAGCATAATCTTTAAAAATGAGTCATTCTAGTATAATCAAGTATCCAGACTCTCGCCCTTATAGTTATTAAAGACACCAGAATGTAGTATCTGAGAAATGAGGACTTTTTTCCTAGTTCCCATGTGAATTTTAAGTCTTGCATATTTAATCCCAAAACCCTTTTTATCCACTTCATTTCATTTGAAGTACATGGAGTTCAATTTTTAACGAGAAATCACAGCTAAAGCAATGAATTTTTCTATTATTATTTTATAGTTTTTCTCTTCGTTAGGCATTTTGCCATTTCACTACAATGTAACTTGATAGGGGCTTCTTTTTATTAATCTTGCAGGGAATTTGTGTCTCTTTTAAAAAGATTTATATAATTTATCAATCATACAAAATTTTTATCCATTATCTTTTCACAATTTTTTTTCTGTCCTTATGGAATTCCCATGAAACATGTGTACCTTCTCATTCTAATCTTTATATTTGTTTTTTTAATTTAATCTTTATTTTATTTTTTCTATTACCATTTAGTCCCCTTATACAGCCCCCAGCAATCACCACACTGTTGTCCATGTTAATCTTTATATTTCTTATATTTTCCAAGCCCTTGTCTTTCTCCCTCATTCTGCATAACTTTATCAGATCTATCTCTGCTCCTGAGGATTTTTCTTCATCTGCATCTGTCTGCTCTGCTGCTCTATTTGACCATTGGTCTTCTAACTCCAAGGATTCTATTTTTAATTTTAGAAGTTCTATTTAGTTCTTTGACAAATCTGCCTATTCTTCCTATCATTGAGTTTTATTCTTTATGGTTCCATGACTTTTTAATCATTTTAGAAATACTTAATTAGTTCAGATAATCATATTTTGAACATACTTTCCAGTATCTCAAATTCTGAGAGATGCTATGCTTTTTGACCTTTGTTCATGGTGGATCATTTACTTGTGTTTTATAATTTTTTCATATTTAAAGATTTTATTTATTTATTTTTAGAAAGAAGGAAAGGAAGCGAGAAAGGAAGAGAGGCAACAATTGGTTGCCTCTCGCATGCTCCCAAATGGGGACCTGGTCCGTAACCCAGGCATGTGCCCTGACTGGGAATCAAACCAGCAACCTTTTGGCTCACAGGCGGGTACTCAATCCATTGAGCCACGCCAACCAGGGCATGTTTTATAATTTTTTATATCATGAGATCATCTTCAGATAGCTTTTTTATTCTGTGGGAATCCCATGTGACCCAGAGCAATTTTTTTTGTGTGCTTCCTTGCACCAGGTCCAATACCAATCAATATTTATGTTCATTTTTAATTTAGTGTAAATTTGGATTTCTAACCTATGCGAGTTACAGGCTGGGAATTCAACCCTGGAGAGTTTTGTTTTTATGCATTATTTTACTTCCAACTCTCTTAGGTCCAAAGCTCCAACCTAATTGCTATTTCCAGATCCAATAGCTATGCCCCACAAAGATGTGTGAGTTCATCTATGGTTATTGTTTATTGTTGTTATGTTTAATGAAGCTTTCCTTTATAAGAGGTTCCTACATTTGTTCAGGCTCCCACACAGCCGAGACTGGAAGACCCTTCAGGAATGAAATTCTAACTCTAAAATATTAGACATCAGACATCTTTGGGACCAAAAGGGGGTAACTGTAGGCTCCTAAGAGTTTTTTTTAGCATTGTCATATCACATAGGTGGCCATTGGTGCTGCCTATCCACCAAGCTATATTTATTTAATGATTAAAACATAATTTATTATTTATTACTTTTAAAACACCTATTGAATATTTAAATGCAAAATATATTTTTCAGCACCACTGAAGCTCTTTGTGTTTCTTCTTTGACAAGCTGTGAATAATGTAGGAGGTCACAGCTTCCCTCAAAATCAACTATAATAAAGAGATTTTCTTTTACAATGGTAGTTGGAAAAATTAACAATAGAGTCAGTGGAGAGATAATAACCAATGCACAAAGAGCATGCACACCCTCTCCACCTACCTCCAGTTTTTATATTTATAAAAAGAATAGGCCTTGTTCATAGGCAAAGAATGGGGTTGTCTGCATGAATAATTCGAATAGCCAGCAAGACACTCATACTTTATCTGTTGCTTGAAATGCTACTTTTTGAAATTGTTTCTTTGTAGTAACCAGAATCTATTTTGAAATTTACAGACTCATAAGAGGGATAATATATCAAATCCCTAGTTCTCCACAGTGAATTATATATTCATTAATTCTGTAAATATGTATTAACTACCTCTGAGTGCCAAGTTTGAGATCATAAAATGAATGACATAGTTTTCTTCACAGAGTTCACTGTCTAATGGACTGACAGACAAGTAAACATAAAATTGTAACTGAATATCATCTGGAATCTTCCTACTTTAAGGTCACTAGATAAAACTACAGCAAGTCCTCAGTGTTATTTAGTTGTAATGTTGATGAGGTGTCATAGGAACTTAACTCTTGATCATATCAATTTCCCTGTGGCAAAATTTTTTTAATTGTTTTTTTTTAATACTCTGGTGTACTGAAAGGCACAACCTGTTGATGACACTGAGAATTGACTATAATTCAAACTCCCTTACACAGACTGAAAAGTCAAATGCCTCATCCAATAATTCCGTCAGATTTGGAGGATAAGGGCTTATGTTTTTATGGTTCTAAACTTTAGCGTCTGCTGAGCTAGTTCTATCAAGTCATCATCCTACCATCAGGCTTTTGTTTTAGTGATGCTTTATCCAAACACACAACCTGGCTCTTTTTTTCTTAGTTTACACAATTTCTATTCAGCAAACCATTCACACAAACTTTGTATGTGTGTGTAAATAAAATGTAGACAGGTTCAAGGTGAGCACAGATGTATATGCTAGAAATACAAACAACTTAAAAGTTAACATAAAATATTTATTTTCCTAAAAGATCTATTTCATTGTATTTCCTGGTATCATGGAGCTCATTGTCTACTGGAGCAGGCAGACATCAAACACTCATTCTACAGGTATTTATAATCTCATTAAATCCTTTAATAGGATAAAGAGTGCTCTGACTGTGTAGAACAGGGGGACCTAGAAAGACTTTTTTTAAGGAAGTAGCGTTTGATAAATGAACTATTGAGAAGGAGAAGAAAAAACGATCTATCTAGGAAAACAGTATGAGTGGAGGCTTGAGGTAGGGGAAGAACTCAGCTTGTTTGAAAAGCTATGAAAAGACCTATGTGCTCAAGGAGGGAGGGTGAGAGTGGCAGATAAAGCTGAGAAGGTAAGCAGAGTTAGATCATGTGTGTCTTGTAAGTTGGGTTAAGAATTTTAGATTTCATTCTAAAAACTATTTCAGTTATATGAATATAGTGCTGTGGGCTGTCACCAAATACTTGGGAGAAGCTGAAGGGGTGCCATTAGGGTCTTGAAGTCTTGAAGTCATGTGGATATGTATACCCCAGGCTGAGGCACCAGTATGTGGAAAGCCCTGGAGTTTTCAGTGGGCCCAGTTAGGCCAGGAAGCAATGAGTACAGTGTGGTAAGAGCACAGAAAGGTGAATAATATCAAGAGAAAAGATGACAAGGTAAGTTGAGACCAGATTACAGAGTCATATATGCTTTCCTAAGGTGTTTGCAATTTATGCTGTAAGCACTGAGGCATGGGCATGACATGCAGAGCCTTGTAACTTACAAAGATAACTCTGGACATTGTCATTGTCATAACAAAAATAAACAGTGTATTGAAGGGACAACCAGTGGTGAACAGTGCAGTGCTTCAGAGGTAAATGATGAAGGGTAAGAAAAAAAAATGCCTTGGTAGTTGGCAGTTAGGAACTAGAGCTAATTTTAACTTGACCCCAAAACTAAGTGAGGAAATTTTAGACTAATCCCATGAACATAGAAAAAACCTTACCAAAAAACCCACAAAACTACAAGATCCTAAATGAAGATTTGGGTAGTCTTTTGGATATCAGTTTCTAGAGTTAGTGGAGATATAAATTTGGAAGTTGTCAGCATATAGATGATATTATATTTAATGTTAAGGGACTAATATCACATAAAAAACAGTATAAAGAAGAGAAGACAGTAAAACCTTGAGACCCACAAGTGGGACAGAGCAGGAGAAACCAACAGTATGAGAAAAGGAAAATCAGAACAGATTAATGTTGGGGGTCCTCAAAACCAGTTCTGTATTCAGATATTCACTAGGAGATTCACTGGAATCAGCATGTAATTGTACTCACAGCTAAGGTTTATCACAGTAATATATAGTAAACACACAGCGTTGGATTATAAGGGAAAAACACTGTTGAAGTCTGGAGGAATCCATGAGCAGCTTCCTTATATTCTCTTTGTCCCCTGAGGGGTCATGCAGAGCATACTGTTCCCCCAGGAATGAAAATGCAACAACGTGATTGTGATGTCTGCCCAGAGAAGCTCGTTAGAGACTCAGTGCCCAAGAATTTTTTTTTGGGGGGGCGGAGGGGTCTGGTCATGTAGGCACCCTCTGCCTATAAAATTCCAGATTCCCAGAAGGAAAGCGGGTGTTTAGCGTAAACTACATTGTTTTTATTTTTTTAATATATTTTATTGATTATACTATTACAGTTGTCCCATCTCCTCCCCCCACCCCCCTCCCTGCACACCCCTTCCCCCCACACTTCCCCTCTTTAGTTCATGACCATGGGTCCTATATATGAGTTCTTTGGCTTCTACGTTTCCTATACTATTCTTAACCTCCCCCTGTCTATCTTCTACCTACCATTTATGCTTCTTATTCCTTGTACCTTTTCC
>VMDR010012519.1:0-26459 GCA_007922815.1 Macrotus californicus | reverse complement strand
GTGAGCCTACATGCAGAGAATAGACCAAAGGAATAGAGCACGGGATCCAGAAAGGACACACGTAGACATGCAAACGTGCACTGCAGATCAGTGGAAGAAAGCATAAACTGTTCCATAAACAGGACTAGAATAACGTGTTAACCACATTGTTTAATAAGGAAACTTCTACTTTCTCTGTAACAAAAAGTACATTCTGGATAGATTAAAGACCTACATTTAAAAAAAAATTTAACTTCTTATCCGTACAGATATATGAACATATATGGACAAATACTTTTTCTGCCTTTCACAGCCCATGATGCAAACTTGGCACGGTGTTGTCAACTAACGCAGGTCCTGGGTGGGAAGGCCTGTGTTTCACAAGCCCCCAGGGTCAGAGGTGTGACTTAGAGAGATAAATCAACTTGTCAATCAGATGACCGTTGGACTGTTGTGGGCCTTTCCGACAGCCCAGCAATGAGCTGGCTCTTCAGGGAGAGCTGCGAAGCCTCTGGTCTATAAATTCTCTGGTGTTCACTTCTAGTGCATTTCTCATGCTAGGAAGGCTGCAACCTTAATCGCAAAGCTAGCTTTGTTGGCTGACCCTGATTCCTCCAGAATCCTCTAGAAATGTGTGAGGCAACAAGAAAGTTGTAGTCCCTCTCCTCAGAACAATGCATGGTGTGCCCAGCTGTGCCTGGCCTCAGCGCACTTCCCCACCACGAACAGGTCAGAATCTGGGGCGCAGTCTGCATGCTCTTACAGCTGCAGGTTGAACATGCCTGTACCGTGCATTATCTGTTGGGCTTGCCCTTTACCTCTTGCTTAATAAACGGAAATATTGCTGGTAAGCATAAATTAATCCAAATATTTTGACAGTCCATTAGGAAGTACCTGACGAAGGTGAAGATGAGCATAACTTACAAACCAAGAATGCCATTTTTAGTAATATATTCTGGAGAGACTGCGGCCTGTGTACCGATGCATTCCAGCTTCACTTCCAATAACACGAAGTTAGAAATAACCTGAATGGCCATCAACAGAATGTATTGTAGTATATGTGTAAACTGGAATGTTGTGCAGTAACTTAAAATGAACGAGCAGCTCTGTATTTAAGTATGGATACATCACAAGGGGACATCAAGTTCCAGGAGGACATAAACCCTATTACGGTATGTATGAGGGTGGGCAAAAGTGGGTTACAGTTGTTCGTATGGGAAATAATACAGTAATTAATAAATAATAACACAGGAATGAACTCTGTGTTTCGTGTACTTACGACTGTGAACCCACTTTTGCCCACCTTTGTGTATGGTCTGTAAGTATGCACAATAATGCCAAACCCGTTTTATGACTCATGCATATGTAAACAATTAAAAACCAAGCGTGGAAATGAGCTGTGTCAGGTTCTGGAGAGGAGGAGAAAGGGAAGCAATCAAATCACGGGGAGGCTGTCTGGGGTTTCAACTGCATCAGCGATATTTTGTTTCTGGGAAAAAATGATATGAAGCAAATGTGGCAAAAAGTTAAGATTTATTAAAGCCGAACAGCGGGCACACGGGTGTTTGTTGTTGCTCTCTGTACATTTCTGCTCACTTCTGCTCATTTCACAAGTGTCAAAGTTACGAAGGAATAGTCACCAGACAGAAAAAGTCTCAAGCTTGTGTCTGCCGAAGGAGTACCTGAGGGAAGCGAGCCAGTGGAGTCCCAGAAGCCACCGGAGGTAGCAAGATGGATTTAAAGTTGGGTGGAAGGGAGGAGGGGACCTTATAATATTGTTGACATTTGGGACATGAACATCACCTGAGATTTTAAAAAATAATAATTCACTAAATATTTGGAAGCCTTGGTAAAAAATAAATTGCTGTAAATTCCATGCAAAGAATTAGTGTTCAACAATTAGTTATTTTAAAACCTGAGAGGCGTTTAAATACTACTTATCCTTTGAGGGGCTGTTCAAAAGGCACCTCCTCCATGAAGCTGCTTGGATTGAATACCTCCCTCCCCCAAATATGCCCTCTTCTTCCTCTGAAGTTCCAGAGCACTTTCTCTTCACTTCCCTCGATGTCATCATTTTCTACCCTATGTTATAACTATACAGATAGGTCTTGGCTTCCTTGCTGGGCCATGAGATCCTTGAGGGTAAAGTTTTATTTATCTCTGCTTGCCTGGGTCTGTGGGACTCAAGCTAAGTACCTGAAGAGAGTGGAAAGACGGACTGAGGAAAGGATCAAACTAAAAAAGCTGCGAAGTGAAGGATATTTATAACGGTCTGTGCTTTGAATTTGGGCCACAGGCTTTTGCTGTTTCAACACTTTCCCTTCTTGGGCCATTTCCTTTGAGACAATGTTCTGCCAATTTCTACCTTCAGGCTCTGCCTACGGTGCCAGCTTGCCAGTGTGGTGCCAGGGAGGTGCTCTCAGAGGAAGCAAAGCAAGAAAATATAATGGAAGCTTTTCTCTGCGGCGGCAGAACACCCAGCTCACGCTGGGGCACGTCCTGCAGCAGACGAGGAGAGCTCAGATAGGACCAGGAGCCCAGAACAAGGCTGCTTACAGGACACAACGTGGAGGAAAAAAAGCCACGGGTTAAGAAGGGTAAGGCTGCTGACAGTCAGGACTGGACAAGTGGCCGCTGGCTGGGTTGTAGAGTTGCCCAGATGTGGCAAATAAAAATATAGGCTACCCAGGGAAATCTGAGTTTCAGATAAGTCTTTAGCATAAATGCATCTCATGCAGCACTGGGGCACACTTACGCTAAATAAAATCATTTATCAGAAATTCACATTTCACTGGATGTCCTCAATTTTGTCTGGCAATGCAGACATGGGTCTGGGTTGCAGATCACAGCTAAGAGGGACAGCTCACAGAAGTGAGAAGGGAAGCAGAGAGGAGCTGGCCCAGACCCTGAGTGTGCCTTGAGGGTGGGGACATGTGCTGTTCCCATCGTCTCCCTCGTCCGGATGAACACGGACTCTCCAGACAAGTCAGACACGCGCCCACCCCCTGGCCTGCCTCTCCAAGAGCACTTACCTTCTTACAGGGCATCTATCCATTGACCTGTCTGCCTCCCCTCGAGTGGAAAGTGACCAAGCTTTTGAGTCAGAGATCTAGGTTCAAATCCAGCCTCTGAAACTTAAAGCTGTCTGACTTTAGCAAGTGAGCTATCCTCTGGGAACCTCAGTTTTCTCTTCCACAGAACACGTACCATTGAGAGTTGTGATAAATAAATGAGATAGTGTAGGTGAAGCACGTAGTAGGTGCTCAGAAATATTAAGCACAACATCTGTGAAACCCGGGTCCTAACGCCACCCTGTGTGTGCTAGGCCGAGCTTAGCAGATGGCGAGATCCAAAGAGAGGGTTACGAGCTCTACATTGATTCTCTAGACTAGAGGCTCTTAATATTTTATTCCTGTGGCCAGTCAGGATTCTGATGGAAAAAGAGAGAAGAAAGCCTCAGTTGTAACTTTCCACCAGCCGACTCTGACAGGACTCTGAGAGAGAGATGCACAGAGGACAGGCCCTTGTAGTACCCTGACCTCCACCATATCCTGTGCTTCCTCATGGAAAAGACTCCTGCTGGGAAGCGCCTTGAACTCCTTGTGGGGGGTCCGCAAGTCAGGGACTTGGGTGTGAGGGTGGCAGGCCACATAAGGCCGTGAAACCGGGGGACACGTATGCAGGCTTCAGTGGGGAGGGGCACTGAGGGTAGGTCCCCTCAAGCCCCCAGTGGGCATGTGACTGGCTCCATGTTCCCACGAGAGCTCCCTTCCTCCCTAAAGCCTGTAGCTCTAAGTTTCACTCTACGAGAAGCAGGAACATTTATTTCATTTGGTTGAAGTGGTAGATTTGAACATATAATTCTTTCGCTGTCTGTCATGGACTGAATGTTTGGTCCACCCAAAATTCATATTTAGAAATCCTACCCCCTGATATGATGGTGTTAGGAGGTGAGCCTTTGGGAGGTAACTAGGATTAGTTGAAGTCATGTGGGTGGAGCTCTCGTGAATGGGATTAGTGCCCTTAAAAGAGTCTGTGGGGCTTGCTTGCCCTGTTATGCTCACAGCCATGTAAGGATGCAATAAGTCTGAGGTCTCCCACCTGGAGCAGGGTTCTCACCAGAAGCTGACCAGGCTGGCACCTTGACCTTCTATTTCCGGCCCCCAGAACTGTGAGAAAGAAATGTCTGTTGTTTACAAGCCACCTGGTTTATGGTACTTTGTTACAGCAGCCTGAGCTAAGACATTATCTCTTCCCTAAAATATTTCCTTAGTTCACCTCATCACCAAACTCCCCTCCAGGCTGTGACCCTCAATTCACTTCAGAACCCCAAAAGCAACCACAATTGTCTCTGGGCTCTCTGGGAAAGGAATCCAGTGAAATGTGTAAGCATCGTGCCCACAGAGAAGGAGCAACTTATTAACAATGCGACTACGTTGTTTTTAATGCTCAAAATGAGCCGCCAGTGAGTGAGCAGTTGGATACTAAGGACTCAAGATCAGCCAAACAAAAAAGCAGATCACTGAGCCACTGAGCTTTCCTTTGAATTTCAAACCTCACCATTCTCCTCTCTCTCTCTCTCATAAAAGCAGAGACCAGAAGCTTGGGACAAGAAGCATCCCTTATTTTTTAAGATCCCAAAATCCTGAAATTCTTATTCTTGCCTTTAATTTAGCAAACCAGCTCCTGCTAACAGTGCCCCGCCCCCCGCCCCGTAGTGTCCGTTGCCTCTCACAGCTGAGTCTGGCGTTGAAACACTTGTCCTCTCCCTTGAGATGCTGTCATGCCATGAGCCTCCAGCCTGCTATGGGGTTGCCTTGTTCTCCGCTCTGTACCTTTTTCTCCTCACCCCTTTGAGCCTCTTTGTCTTTCTTCCCTCGGATTCCCTAAAAGTATTGCTCTTTGTATGGTCACACTTTGAAATAAAAGCATATTTGTTAGCACCTTTGTGCAGTATCCTGCCTCTTTTCTTTGTGACTGCCTCCCACCTAACTGCCCCCTCTGACTACCACCAGCCAAAGGGTCATAGAGCTGGAACCCTAGCTACTTCCTACGTACTACGTGAACCCACTCTCCACCCCATGTCAGGACCACAGCTGATAGGACCAGTAGTGGGAAATGGAGTCCCTATCTTTGAAATTTGGTATTGGGACCGAGAGTCCAAACTCATGCTGGGTTGACCTCTAGAAAGGAGGAGAGCCATGGACAGCCTACAATGAGACTATGTAGAAGAGGATGTTCAGGGAAAGAACGAAGAGGCATCTCATTCCCAGGATCCTGATGACTTTCCATTCCCCTGTCCAAGTCCCTCATAAATCCAAAGGCATCCTTGCCAGTGACCTCTGGGAGATACCCTTGTACCTCCATAATCAACTCCTTCTGTTGAACTACCTCAAGTTTCTGTTGCTTTGAATATTTAAAAAATGTTTTCTACTCTTAATTTTAGGACCGAGTGAGTTAAAGTTTTGCGTTTCACACACACACAAAAGAACCTGCCCCGCTTTGTCCACCACACACACAATGCTTTTCTCTCACGGTCGATTGTGGATGACAGCCACCTGCTCTAGAACAGTTCGGTGAGAATCACGAGAAGTGCTGAGCGCCCCTGGCACTGTTCTAAGTAGCTCGATGTGCCTTTCATTTCATCTCCACAACATTCTGTAAAGTAGGTAGTGCTATCCCCTCATTTCACAGATAAGGGAGCTGAGGCACAGAGAAATCACTTATGCAAATTTACAGTGCTAACAAGTGGTCGAACAGGCAGTTTTGAATCTAGAATCCATGCCCTTACCCACTATACTAAGTACTAAGTACTTCATAAACTCCAGATTACAAATACAGTCTGACAAAAGACTTTCCAACAAATCAATAACAGTCTGAAGTAGTTCCTGTCCTTACCCCTTGTTCCAGTGAACAACTGAACACAGTACAGAAGTAGGGGAATTTGTAGAGAGAAAACCTGCCAGGAATATCAATTTCCTAGGGTTGCTAAAGCAAAATACCATACACTGGGTGGCTTAAACCTCAACAATTTAGCGTCTCACTGTTCTGGAGGCCAGAAGTCAGAGACCAGAGAGTTGGATCCTTCTTCTTCTTCCTTTAAAAGATATTATTTATTTATTTTTAAATTTTATTTTTAAAATATTTTATCTTTAGAGAGAGAAGGAGGGAGAAAGAAAGAGAGGGAGAGAAACATTGATGTATGAGAGATGTTGCCTCCTGCACGCCCCCAATCAGGGACCTGGCCGGCAACCCAGGCACATGTCCTAACCAGGAATCGAACCAGCGACCCTTCACTTTGCAGGGCAATGCTCAAACAACTGAGCTGCACCGATCAGGGCAGAGTTGGATCCTTCTGAGAGCTGTGAGGGAGGGATCTGCCCCATGCCCCTTTCCTAGCCTCTAGTGTTTGCTGGTACTCTTTGACATTCCTTGGCTTCTGTAACGTTATCCTGATCTCTGCCTTCACCTTAATGTGGCATTCTCCCTGTATCCAAATTTCTGTAAGGTGTCCACTTTCTGTAAGGACATTAATTGGATTAGAGGCCCAACCTACTCCAGTATGACTCCAACTAATTAATCTGCAAGGACCCTATTTCTAAGTAAGGACACAATTTGAGGGACTAGGGGTTAGGACTTCAATGTGTGAATTGGTGGTGGGTGCAGGGGGTGGGTGGGGGGGTTACAATTCAACCCATAACATCAGGTTTTCTTTCTTTCCTGCAGCAATTTTCAATGATTATGTCTATTTTTGTATATTTCTACAAAGACATAAAAAATCTGACTCTAAAATGTGGCAAACCACAGATGCAGCTCTTCAGCTGTGGCTCAGCACTCAGATTCCATTGCCACCCTGATTCAGGAAGGGCACTGCATCCACTGCTCCCTGGAAGAATCCTGACAAGGACAATTTCCTCTTTTCAATGACTGCAGAAATCTAACTTACCTGATAGGACAGGTATCAGTTGTCACAGGTTCTAGCTCTGGCTCTGCCATTGACTTGCTCTTGGTCTAGAGCCATATATGTATGTATGTATGTATGTATATGTATGTATGTGTATATATATAGATATATATCTTGGTGTGTGTATATACATATCTATATCTATATATATCTAGACCAAGACACACACACACACACACACACACACACACACACACACACACACACTCCTGGTCATAAAATAGAGATTTTGCCTCCACTCTCAGGCTCCTCAAAAGTCAGTCCTGAAAAATGGCCTCCTAATTCAGGGGAGAATTAACTGGGAACTTAAAAAAGAAAAATACTGATACCTACTGATGCCTGAGTCCATGCCCCTATCCCATTGAATTTGCCTGGGTGCCCTGTCTTCTAAAAGCTTCCCATGTATATGTTATCTTGATTACGATGGATGCAGATGTGTATCAAAACTTATCAAATTGTATACTTTACATATGCAGCTTATTGTATGTCAATTACATCTCAACAAAGCTGTTAAAAAAACTAAACACTTCCCAGATGATTCTAGTGGGCATCCCAAAATGAGAACCCTCGAGCTGGGTCACTCTCCTCATCTAAGCAGGTAAGGAAACAGCCCTAGAAGGGAAGAAAGAGATCTGCTCGGGCCCCACATCGTTCCAGCAGCACTGCCAACATTTAGAGCCTGCCGCTCCTGGACTACTACCCTAGTATTTCTGCCTTAAGATCAAATTGACAGAAAATTACTAAGCTCCCCCAAAAGTTTAAAAGAGGCACTTGAAAAATTTGCACTGCTAGAATTCTTACTCAAAGGTATAGGGCATGAGAGCTAAAAAAATCCGAAAACTAAAAACTCCACCAGCCTTTACTTGGTAAGTCGCCATGTATGCGGGCAGTTGGCTGTCCTTTCGATGGACTCCAGGCATAACCTCCCCTCACTCTGCCCTCTGGGCTGCGGAGTCCAGTGGAGAAGGCAGGGCAAGTGAGGAAAGCAACACATCAGCAGCTGTCACTCGCTGTTGTGGCCTGTTGGCTAAATCCTTTCTTCACCCCGGACTTAGTTCCGACCCTTTTGAGTATTTCTACCTCAGATTCAACACTTACAAAACTGAACTCATTACCTCCTGCTCCAATTCGTTTCTCCTTTCAATTCCCTATATGGATAAAGAGTACCATTATTCTCCCAAATGTCCACACCAAAAAAAAAGTGTCTCTTCTACATACAAAAGTTGTCCATTCATCTTCCTGAATGTACGTGAAACACACCCTTCCTCTATACCTTACGGCTACCTTAGGTCAGGTCCTCATCACGTCCTGCCCAGATCTCCTGACTCACCCTCCATCTTTCTGTTACTGCCTTGTGCAGCTGGGGTAATCGCTGAAAAATACCCCAGAACATGCCACGCCCCGACTAGAAACCTTGGAACGGCTTCCCTTTGAAAAGCAGATGAAACCCAAACTCCTTAGCATGGCAGTTACAATCTGGCCCCAATCCTTCTATTCTGCACCCGCTCTCGTTAGTCTTCCAGGATGCACACTCTGCATACATACTGGACATACTGTGTCTCAGTACCGTCGTACGTGCTATTCCATCTGCCTGGAATGGTGGCACTATCCTCACTGACTCCTCTTCATCTTCTAAGACTCAAGTTTAAATACCACTCCAGATTAAGTTCAACACCCCCTCTCTCTGTGCCACACTGGACCTCATACGTAACTCCAATAATGCAAGTATTCTCACCCTGGCTGGGTGGCTCAGTTGGTTGGAGCATTGTCCTGGGCACCAAAAGCTCGCAGGTTCAATTCCAGGTCAGGGCACATACCTAGGCTGTGGGTTTAATCCCTGGTCAGGGCCCATGCAGGAGGCAACCAATCTCTCTCGCTCTCTCAAATCAATAAACATATCCTCAGGTGAGGATTAAAAAAAAATTTTTAAAAGCCAATTACTCCATTGTTTCATGGTCTATTTCCACATTAGCTCTCTCACTAGTTTATGAACAGCTTTAGGCCATTTTGTATTTCCTCATCTCTACGTTCCTAGGACCTGGCAAAAGCCTGGTACATGTAGGTGCATAAAAATACTTAATGAATTATGAATTGTCTTCTCTGCTTTCTCATTCTTTCCAAACTACTAAGTAAGTGACTAGCAGCTGGGTGGGTAGGGAGAGCCTCACAATTTCAGAAGCTACGGCTCAGCCATGGCCACCTAAAATCCAGAGCGGTGTAGGGAGGCACTGCCCATTCTGTGTGGCTCCGCAGGTGTTTAAAGTCCCTATTCCTGTACATTGTGCTTGGGAAAGTGAATGCATTTAGCTGTTCCCCCAAAATACATGCAGCCAGTCTCCGTTACAATGTGCCTCTCAGCGACATCCATGCTCTTCACTGCTCTGGGCAATCTGCTCGTGAGTTGTATTGCTCTTGCTGGTTGAAGCAGGGAGAGAAATCATTGACTTCTCTCATTCCCACCTAAAACATTCTTTCCTTCAAAGGTGAAGGTGATCGATAAAGGGGCATAGATGAATAAAAGACCTTTTAGATATTGGTTGGAAAATGTGAACAAGTCAGCTACATTAAAAAAAAAACAAAGATACTGGCCCTATTGCCATTACAGCATGCCTCTGATCTAACTTTGGAAATTGTATTTTAATAAATCACTTCAGAAAGCCTTTCTCAAGGGAGACGGAACCTCAAAACCATCAAGGTCATTGCCCATTGTATTTGTGGAGGGAAGGAGGGAGCAGAAATACTATATGACTAAGAATCATACCATAGAATAGGCAAGGCTTGACTTCTCTTGTTTCTTAAATGTTTTCTTGTTTAAAAAGAAACAGAAATGAAGGACTATCAACAGGAGGATCTAAGGAAAACTTCCTAAATGATTCTTATTTCTTGAGTCACTCATACAAGTTGAATAATGAAACTCTTAAATCCTGAGAAGCTCTTTCTAATACTAACTATATTTCGAAGAGCAGAGAACATGTTGTTCTCAACATTTTAATGAACGCATTAAACAAAAGCAAACGTTTCAGGGGAGGATCCCCCCTCCCCTCCAAAAATTAGGACAACACATTGGTAAAGCTGTCCCTGAACAGAAAGATAAATACGGAAATTTTATACCTACTTTCCTTTAGAAAAATTAAAACCCTTTGCATAAATTTTAACGTGTTACGATGTCAGGTAACTTTTAACGACACGATCCACTCATTCTGCCCTACGGTTTTGGACCCCGGAGCCATTTGTTCAGCCGTGCACCCTCTTATTACTCTTGGCAAGCCACTCCATCGTCAAACCACTGTTAGCTGGGGGTGGAGACAGTAAGGGAACTCGTCCCGGTGAATTATCGGGCTATTCCCTGTAAACATTCCATTCTGAACACGGAAAAGGAAGATTCCAGTATTAAAAGCCATGGAATTTGTAGGTACATTCCGTTAGGTTTGCCTAATAAGGTACTCCAGTTTTTCTTTGTGGCCAATGTATAAAAAAGTTGTTTTAAATGTAAGCAACCACAGGTGGTTAATGTTTTTAAACTTTTTATTATTAAACTAAAGCAAAATAACAGAATTTCAAAAATTAAAATACAGAATTCTAATTTCAATTCTGAACAAATAGGAAATCTACACCAAAAACTAAAAATCAAGAGTTCACCAATATTTAATAAAGAAAAATGGCTAAAATGCATTCACAGTCATTACTTCTTCCTCTTTAGCCTCAAATTTGCCTCCCTTCCCTTTGTGCTTCACCGGGACAGAATACGGAATTTCTTCCGCACCTGTCCTGTTACTGTAGTCTGCTCCCTTCAGAGGCGCTTTTTGTCTTCCTACACAGCTCTTTATCTGTTCCTTCAGCAAATATACGAGCACCTGCCTACTGGGCTGAGATGATGTGGACATCCAGATGAGTCCATCAGAGATCCTGTCCTAAGATGTTCAGGGGAGATAAGCCACCAACAAATGACCAATAAATATAAATAAACTTATATGAAGTATAAAGTAACAGAGCATGGGTTAAGTATAGATAAAATATAAAACTAGGGAAATTTCAAGGAGGGAGAGATTACATTCAGCTATAGGAATTAAGGAATGCTTTGTGAAGATAGGACTTGGGTTGGGTACGGACTGTTCCTTCAAGGCTTCCATGTGGTCCTGACTGTGGTGGCCTTGATTTCTGGAGAGTGCTCTTCTCAATGTTTATCTTTAAAACTCCCGAAGTTTCTATCTCTTCAAACTGTTCACTCTTAAAAATGATTAAAAAAAATACTAATATATAAATGGCGGTTTCAGGACTTTAATTAAAATTATAATAGCTACTATGTGATTTAGGGTTCTATTATTTTCTAAACTCTTTCCCAGGTAAAATCCTATTTAAAATGCAGAGGATGCCTAGTCATGGAGCCATGACGTTTAACTATTCAACTGGGCAAAGTCTATTTGCTTTTGGTGCTTTCTCAAGTCTGAAACTAAACATACATGAATATAAATGAAGATGAAATAAATGACTTAACATTCAAAAGTCAGATGATGAAAAATATGGCAACTGTGAAATGATATATACTAACCACAAATTTCTTTGTATGAACTGTTTTAATGAATTATGAGCCACTGACCATTACAGACTTTAAGCCTTAATATTTCTTCTTTCCTTTGTAAAACCAGGCCATTTAAAACTCTCTATCTCAAGTGTGACAGAATACCATAGTATGAATGAGAGTAACAGTAATGTCTGCTTACACATCAGCATGCTTCACGTAAGTTGAGAAAGCTCTCGGTTTCTCAAGTCAACAAAGTAAATTTCGGTTACACGTTTTTCCTGCACAGTTTCAGCTAAAACACAACAAATACTTTGGCTTTCAGTAGCACTTCCTATCCACCACAAAAGCCCTTTCGCATTATTTTCTCTGCCCTCAGTATTCTTGTGAGGTAGTGAAGGGAAGGAGCAAGGATAGTTTTTTTGCAGATGAGAAAACTGAAGGTAAATTTTGAACTCAACCTTGGAAGCATATTGAAAATCATCTAGGAAGTTGTTGTTGTTGTTTTTAAATCCTTGTGGTCATGCCATGTCCCAGCCCAACATCAAAATCTTAGGGTATGGCACCCAGTACGGATGCTTTTCAAAGCACAGATGACTACAGAGTACTGCTGAGTCGGAGAACTACTGGTTTAGATAACTTATACTCAGTTTTCAAGTGCAACTGTCTTCTACCTAAATGCTCTCTCAGCACCAATGAAAGAGGTTTCATTCCCTTGAACATTGTAGTAGTTTGTTTAATATTCTGTAGAGCTACTAGTGGTCTCCAGTAACAAATTCATCTACCAGGTTATAAACGAAGGCTCTTCATTCCCTCAATGCTTGTGCTAAACATGGACCTCCATTTTATAAAACTTGCAAATGGGATGTTAGGGAATTTACAGTAAATCTTTGAGATAAGAATAGCTTGCTGTTAAATATTTAGGCAATTATTTGATTATAGGTTCGATATGCAATAACCACGTGTTTCTGGTTTTCATTCAGCACTTTCAAAACTTTGTTACAAAATAAATGTTTACTAATAAGACAAAACACAAGTTATAAATAAAATTCTCAGCCATAGCTCTGGGAATCGGCTATATCATAACTTGAAAAACAAACAAGTACTTAAAAGACTTGGTAATGTTCTAACTAGCTCAATCTTCATCCTGAACCAGTTCTCTTCTTTAATCAAATTTTAAACTTTGCCAAGTTGAGTATTCCACAGTAACAAAAATCAATTCCTGTAGCAGCTATATTCTCTAATACATGTAACATATAATTTCACTCCGTACTATTAAATATGGTTTCCAGGTTTCTGTTTGACATAGAGATTGTAAAGAATCTTTAACAGATTTAATCTTTAAGCAACATACCAAATACACAACAAATATTTGTAAAGCTGTCATGTGGCAAAAATAAATCTTTGTTTATGACTGAAATCCCCCGCTTCACAGAGTATTGATAATCTCCCCGCTTCACAGAGTATTGATAATCTTAAGTCTCAAGGAGCAACCCAAAGTCCCCAGCCAGCTGCTTGCTGTCCCTAACTTTATTAGATTTAAGACAGAATATGCATACAACCATAACCTTAGAAAGTACAAAGATTTCACTTGCCTTAGTCAATTCTCATCACAAATATGTATCTGAAATCATACAATTTATGCTTTCATACAGAAAGATGTTTCTCTTCCAATAAAAGAAAATCTCAACTAATGTATGTTAGATTATTAATTTGAAAGAGTATTTGTGAAATCAGATCTATTAGTCATAAATTCAGAATAGGAATTAATGTTAAGCTCTCCTACAGTGAAACCTTCAAAATACTGCCAACCTGAAGTTTTCAGCACAAGGTGTTTTATTTCAAGTCCCATGGGGGCAATTATCTGTAAGATTAAGAACATTCTTAATGTGGGTTCAGGCTGGCACTGTTCCAGGTGGGTGAGTAAACATTTTCTTGATAACCCCAATGAAGAGTTTGAGGCTTAAATTGTTGCACGTTGTAAACAATGTGAAATTAAAAAAATTATAATATCTACAGAATTATAAAATTACAAAATAAAAGGACCATTAATCAATTATTTTTCTGAGGTCTGCAACTAACAGCTTTTATTTGAGGTCTATAAGAGCAATTGGTAATATTTTGTGTTTTTATGAGACGATTTCTCAGAAGGCCAAAAAATAAACCAGATACTACAAGATGTACACTATAATAATTATATATATGATTAGAAATAAATTTGCCTTCCTTTAATCTTTATCCAGTATATTAAAGGATTTTTACAATAATTTTGACAAAAAGAAAAAACAGACTGTAACAACTATGAAAAACTGTAAACCAAAAATAATACAAAATGAGCCAATCCAACACATCTTTTCCTAAAATCCTCTTCTTTGTAGTTATACCGAATTATCCCTATGTGTTATTTTAGTTTTGTACCATGTAGTGGTTTTAAGAAATTTAACTGGAACAAAGCAACCTCTTTGTCCTGTACTTGTTGTTTTTTACACACACATCGTATATACAACTTTTAAAATAGCTGCACAGTTTTACATCGCACTGTGAGAGAAGTGCAGTCCAAGCAGACCATGCTTCTCAATATATTAAAAATATTAAATAAAACCCAGCCAGTTTCATATTTTTTTAATAGTCAAGCTGGCTGGGAAAAAAGTGTCTGGGGAAAAAACAGGCAGTTGTAAAACAGGATCAGTCTTTCTTCAAAAACACACTACTTAAAAATCTTGCTATTTCCCTATTTTATCCCTTGTACAGCATCTCTAAGATCTCACCTCAAAAGCTGGAAATGACACGCTGCTAGCTCAGAGACAAAATCTGTTGCAACATGCATATGTCAACTGCCCACTCAATCAACTGCGACCCTGAGGGTTTTTCTGGCCTAGCAGAAGGGGGCGCGATGGCAGCCTTTGCTGTAGAGCTGCTTCTCCAGTTTCCAGTTTCGTGTGTTTTCAGGATGTTTCTTGGACATGCATGTATGACACTGTCACTTCACGGTCCCACTCTCCACAAGCAGGTGTCTCCTCCACTCTGTCTTTCGCCTTGAGAGAGCCACTGTCATCCATCCAAAGGTTTTCCAAGGTACACCAAAGTCACTTCTGTGTTGCCATATACAGCAGAAACTGCTGGATATAAGCAGGCCTTTGGAAGTCCTCTAAAGGCAACCCCCAGGAACTCATACCCACGTTCAAAAGCTAAAGTCTTATCTTCCATGTCCAAGATGACACGAATTCTTTCTCCTATCTGCAAACAGATATCCAAAGAAGGTTAGAAGAAAATCCAAAAGGGCAGAGCTAGAAGAAACATGATACAAATAAATAGGGTAAAAAATATTAAGACTATATACCCTAAAAATCATTTAAAAAGCCCAAAGAGGTTTCTGGTTACTGAAAGACATCTAGAAGAAAGAATATATACCAATTTCATCATAACTGCTTATATTGATAGTTTTTTAATTTAAGACTTGCATGGGATCTACATTTAATACTGAAAATTTAAATGTTCCCCTTGAGCAGTTCTCAAGATTTTATTTATTCTTTACTTCAAGGCTTTTCTTAAGACGCATACCACTAAAATCTGTGATTTGGTATCATGTTTTACCCAAAAAAGGCTATCTAAATAACCTTTTTGAATTACTATAGCATACACATACATACATGCAAGCACGCATGCACACGCATTCCCATGGAATATTATTCATCCACAGAAAGAAACACACTTTTGACATATGCTGCATGGACGCACCTTGAAGACATTACGCTAAGTGAAACAAGCCAGAACAAAAAAGACAAATATTGTATGATTCCACTTGTGTCAGGCACCCAGAACGTTCACATTTACAGTAAGTAGGAATTATCAGAACCGAGGGGGCGGGGGGTGTGAAACAGAGTTGTTTTTTAATGAGTACAGAGTTTATGTTGAAGATGATAAAAAAGTTTTGGGTATAAATAATGGTGATGGTTATACAGCATTGTGAACAAATTTAATGCCACTGAATTATATACACTTATAAATGGTTAAAATTTTAAATACTGTTGTATATATATATTACAATAAAAACTACATATATAATAAAATACTTATATAAGCCTTTAAAGTTAGAGCAGTTCTATATACAATATGGAACTTATATAGTCATGTACAGCCAAATCGGACTATAAATTCTAAAGATGCTGAAAAGGCTTTTTTTTAATTAATTTTTTTTAAGATTTAATTTTTTTTAGAGAGAGGTGAAGGGAAGGAGAAAGAAAGGGAGAGAAACATCTATGTGTGTGAGAAACATCAACTGGTTGCCTTTCACATGTATCCCAATCAGGGACTGGGCCCACAACCCAGGCATGTGCCCTGACTGGGAATTGAACCAGTGACCCTTTGCTTTGAGGTACAATGCTCAACCAACTGAGCTACGCCAGTCAGGGCCAGAATAGGCTTTCTAACAGTCACTTGTGGGCCACTGCTCTGAAACATCTGTTCCTTATAAAAAAAGCAGCATTAACTGTTAAACTAGACTGGAAGCACAATATATTGTTATTTTCCCATTTGAAAAAATAAGCCAAGAATTGAGAATGTTTTATCTTTAAAATTTGCACCTATAAAAGGTTATTGTATCTATATATCCAGAGGCAGAAAGTCCTAACATTTGCAACCAAAAATAGCAATTTAATATTTCTCAATTCTGGCAACTCCTGCTGTTGTTATTTCATTGCATTTCCTACCACAAATAACTACAAGCATCTGCTTTTTCCTCCCTTTGTCCAGCTCGCAGAGAACCCACACCCCATGTTAGGGACCTAAGGACATTCTAAGTATCACCACCACTAAGACTGACCACCACCAAAACACGAACAACAACAAACAGAAATGAAAAGTTAACATTTTGTTGGGTATTTGTTTTGTGCTTTATTTGCATTACCTCTCTTGAACCTCGATCAGTCCTAGATGTTATCCCTATTTTATAGATGAAACTAAAAAAGGCCACATTGCTGCTGCGTCGCCTTTGACTGAGCATACAGCATGTACACAGCACAGGGAGCAGCTAGCAGAAGTCTCACTAGCTTCAGGTGTCAGAGAGCAAAACCTGGAGATGACAGAGTAACTAGAAACTTAAAGTAGGAACTCTAGAAGTAACAAAACCACAAAGAACATGAGCCCCCAAATCTGAGAATAAACTCTGCCCAATTCTGTGTGACCACTACATTATACAGACACAGAGGTACCTCTAAGGAACCTGAAAAAGTCGCATCTCAAAGACAAAAAACAAACAAACAAAAGCAGAAAAAAGACACCAGCTGATGCACACCATGGGTGACACGGAGTTTACAGTTTGAGTAGAGACAAGTTAACTGCCTGAAAAACAAGAAAATCTAGACTCTTCAGAAAAACAAAGCCATTTCTAAAGGAACAACACTCCAATATTACTGTGTAACACCTCTAATGTCCAATTTTCAATTTAAAAATCACCTGATATGAAAAAAAACAGTGAAGTGACTCGACTCAGGGAGGAAAAAAGCAGTCAGTAAAAGAAAGTAACTCCAAGCAGGCCTTGATGTTGGATTGGCAGACAAACTTCACAGCAGTTATTATAAAAATATGAAAGAATTATGGAAGCTGTAAAAAATAACCAAGTGAAAATTCTAAAGCTTAAGAGCACAATAATTAAAATTCACTAGCCTGGCTTAATAGCAGAGTTGAAATGGCAAAAAGAAACAATCTATGAACTTGAAGGTAGAGCAACAGAAATGATCCAATCCAAAAAAATAAAGATAAAAAAACACATAGCTTCCAAGGCACAGAGACGAGGACAGTATCAAGCAGTCCAACAATTACTTTAATGTAAATGGAGTAAATATTCAAATCAAAAGGCAGAGATTATGAGATCCAGTTTGATATAAAGCAAGACCCAATCTAGTACAAATTGAAAGTAAAATGATGGAGGCGGGGGGAGGTACCCTGCAGAAGAAAGTAAGCATTCGTAAACATAAGAAAGTTGGAGTGGCTATATTAGTGTCAGACAAAATAGACTTAAAGACAAAGAAGGTCATTTCATAATGATAAAAGAGTTAATCAGATTGAGAGACATGGCAATGATAAATATATATATGTACCTAATAACAGAGCCACAAAACACATGGAGCAAAAATTGACAGAATTAAAAATAGAAATAGATAAATTATCAAGTACAGTGGAAATTTCAACACTCCTCTCAATAAATGACAGAACAGGGAGTTCCGGCCAAGATGGAGGTATAAGTAGAAACCCTTTGCTGCCTCACACACCACAAGGAGGATAACAACCAATCTAAAATCAATAAACAACCAGAAGTGCTGGAAAATCAAACTGCATGGAACTCCAACAACCAAGGAATTAAAGAAAAAGTCAACCAGAACAACCAGACAGGTAAGAACCTGTGGCAAGGCAGTGGACCTCGTGGGCAGGGCTGACTGAAGGCAAAACTGAGACTCAGTGCTGACTGTGGACCACAGCGGTTGCCGTGGTGGGAGAAACTCCCAGTCTCACACGAGAATCCCTTGGAAAGTGCGCTAGAGACAAGCAGGCGGGCTGCACTGTTCCCTCTCTGGCCCCTCACCCACAGGCGCAGCACAGAGGGTTGCCCTGCCTGGGTGAATAACTAAGGCCCTGCCCCCCTTATAACTTATCAGGTACCCCAAGACAAAGAAATACGGCCAAAATGAAAGAACAGAGCAAAACTTCAGAAAGAGAGCTAAGCAAGGAGGAAACGGCCAACCTCTCTGTTGGAGAATTGAAAGCCCTGGTAATCAAAATGCTCACAGAACTGACTGAGCTTGGTCAAAAAATGAAAGAACAAATGAAAAATACACAAAGTGAAATAAAGCAAAATATTCAGGGAACCAACAGTGACAGGAAGGAAACCAGGACTCAAAGCAACGATTTGGAGCAAAAGGAAGAAATAATCATCCAACTGGAACACAATGAAGAAACAAGAATTCAAAAAAGTAAAGAGAGGCTTACAAACATCTGGGACAGTGTGAAATGTTCCAACATCCAAATTACTGGGGTGCCAGAAGGAGAAGAACAACAGCAAGAAATTGAAAACTTATTTGAACAAATAATGAAGGAAAACTTCCCCAATCTGGTGAAGGATACAGACTTTCAGGAAGTCCAGGAAGCACAGAGAGTCCCAAAGAAGCTGGACCCAAAGAGGAACACATCACGGCACATCATAATTGCAAGATTAAAGATAAGGAGAGAATCTTAAAAGCAGCAAGAGAAAAGGAGACAGTAACCTTCAAAGGAATTCCCATAAGACTGTCAGCTGATTTGTCAAAAGAAACCTTACAGGCAAGAAGGGGCTGGCAAGAAGTATTCCAAAATAAAGGCAAGGATCTCATGAAAGGCAAGGATCTACATCCAAGATGACTCTCTCCAGCAAAACTATCATTTAGAATGGAAGGGCAGATAAAGTGCCTCCCAGACAAGTTCAAGTTCATCATCACCCAGCCCTTATTATATGAAATGTTAAGGGGAATTATCTAAGAAAAAGAAGATGATCAAAAATATGAAGAGTAAAATGACAACAAACTCATAATTGTCAACAAATGAACCAGAAGAAAAGAAAAACAACGAAAGCAAAAACTAAGCAAACAACTAGAACAGGAACAGAATCAGAGAAATTGACATCACATGGAGGGATTTCAGTGGGGAAGGGGAAGGGAGACATAGGGGGAAAATGTACAGGGAATAAGAAGCATAACTGGTAGGCATAAAATAGACGGGGAGAGATAAAAATGGTATAGGAAACAGAGGACTCAAAGAACTTATATGTACAACCCATGGACATGAACTAAGGGGGGGAATGCTGGAGGGTTGGGGGGTGCAGGGTGGAGGGGGGGTAGAGGGGAAAAAATTGGGAAAGCTGTAATAGCATAATCAATTAAAAAAGTTTAAAAAAAAGTAAATGATAGAACAGGTGGAAAGAAAAACCAGTAAGAATATAGAAGACTTTAACACTACCAACCAAGTTGACCTAACTGTCATTTATGAAATATTCCATCCGACAACAGAATATATGTTCCTTTCGAGCACACATGGAACACTCATCAAGATAGACCATATGCTGACACTAAAACAAACCTCAGTAAGTTTAAAAGAACTGAAATCATACAGAGTATGTTCTCTGAAAAAGACTGAAGGACTTTCACTACAAAATTACCAAAAGCCTAGTAGCCACAGGCCTTTATCATTAATGATTATTAAGTCTAGACACCCTTTTCCTTAGGGCAGGGGTGTCAAACTCATTTTCACCAGGGGCCACATCAGCCTTGCGGTTGCCTTCAAAGGGCCAGATGTAATTTTAGGATTGTATGGATGTAACTGCTCCTTAACTAGGGGCAAGGAGCTATCGCTGGGTAGAAACAAGGTACTGGCTGGACAAAACCAGGTGGAGGGCTGGATTCGGCCCACGGGCCTTGTGTTTGCCACCTGTGGCTTAGGGTATTTGTAGAGCCTGAAAAGAGAGTGAAGAAAGGATTCTATGAAAGAAAATCCTTCCAGACTTTTCTACCTCAGGAAACGGAATATATTTTTAACTCTTCTACTTTAGTATCCATGACTTGAGGTCATTACTGAGGCTAGAGCTTTCAAGCCATGTTTTTCTGAAGTACGCACTCTGTAAGTGCTTAAAATTTCTATTTTCTTGTAAGGTTACTATGTTTTAGACCTATGGTAATCATATAACTTCCACAAGCAGGAACTATAATTTTGACCCTAGAATCACGTAAGTGTGGTATAAAGCTTTAATGAAAACAATTAAAAAATGGCATGGCAGGGTAGCTCAGCTGGTTAGAGTACCATCCCAATATGCCACGGCTGCAGGTTCAATCTCCAATCAGGGTGCATACAAGAGACAATCAATAAATGCAAAAATAAATGGAAAAAAAAATGGATGTTTTTGTCTGTCTTTCTCTCCCCCTTCCTTTCTCTCTAAAATCAATTTTTAAAGAAATGCAGAAGTTTGCCTAAACTTGCCTGTCTTTATAGAAATCACTGACACCTGTACAGGCTGTGAATCCACAAGCAGATATAGGGGAGGGTATGTGTGTACGTGCACACCGGTGCATTTGTTGGGGTGAGATGCCTAGAAAAAGCAGATTTAAACGCGCCATGATAAAGGCGAGATGACAATCTAGAGCTCAAGTTGGCAAACCATGGCCCCTGGGCCAAACCTGGCCAGCAGCCTATAAATAAGCTTTTACTGGAACACAGCTATGCTCAATTCATTTACATGTTCCCTATGGCTGCTTCTGGGCTCTAACAGCAGAGCAGAGCAGAACAGTCGTGACAGAGACCATATGGACCACAAGGCCTAAAATATTTACTCTCTGGCCCTGTAGTTTAGAAAGAGTTTGCTGACCCCTGATTTAGAGCAAAGATGAATTGCTCAAGGTTGAATATGTATTAAGAAACAAATATTGAGATACTAAAAAAGTACCATCAGAGTAGCTAAGAAAGGCTAGTTACATTATTTAATTAAAAATTACCAAAAAGACATACAAAGCTACAATATAAAATTTTATAAATTGAAAACAAATTAAGGCATGATTTGACAAACGCTACATCTAAGAAAATACCTAGTTTCTCACCTGATATTTTGGTGCATTGTTGCATTGTGGAAAACTGCCGTTGACTTCTCCGTTATGTAGTAGATTATTGTCCACCAGATTCCAGCCCCAGCTCTGGTCATCACTGCCCAGCAATGCCACATAACCTTGGCACTGCATGGGAGCCCGTTTTGTGGCAATTCCAATCACTGCCACAGTGCCCAGAGGGCCCTCCCACCACACTTCCCACGCGTGGCGGCCCTCACTGAAACCAATCTTGGTCCTTGCACCATCCGTGCTCTGAGCAATGGGGTTTCGATGTAAAGTAAAGCCATTCTTCTTAATGTAGACATTCCTGGAGCAGTCATTAGTGCTGAAGGCATGCTGGAAAGCACGCACCTGAAAAGATGAAAGACAGACCGAAGAAATAAAAGTTTGATTTTTCTTAAATATTAAAAAGTATCCAAACCTTAGGCTATGTGTTTTTAAACAATGAAGTTACATATTTTTAAGTAATATAAAGAAATATTTCCAAAATGGCTAAAGTTTCAGGATGGGACACTAATATAACATTTAAAATACTGGCCAACTACTTCATTACCGACCAAAATTCTAAACCACAGTATTATTTCCCCAAATCAACTTTGTAAAATATCAAAAGATATATACAAGAATCCACATATTTTAGAGACGATACTGAAATGTTTACGGATGGCGTAATGATATCTGGGAATTGGTCTGAGATATCCAGGGTTGGAGTAGGAGACTGGGCAGGGCAAACGCGAACCTAGACTGCCCATGGTCAGTCATCGGTAAAGGCTGGTGACACGTATAGGGAGGTTTGTTAAACTATTTTCTCTACTCTAATTTATATTCAATATTTTTATATCAGAAAGTTAAGAGATTCGCCAGTTTCATGTTAGCAATTCTGTCACCAAAAAGAAGATTTTAAGTAAAATAGAGAACTTAGAGCAGCTCTAACTAAAGTTTATGAAAATTTTCAATAACCACAAATGATCTAAATCCTCAGCCTCCTTGCTAGGTATTACTCACACACTGAGACAACACTCTCATTTTTACCAAGTCACATAATCCCCTAGATAGCATCTAAAGTCAGCCACCAGAATTTATAAAGAGATAGCCATTAAGAACAGCTATCACTGATAGGAAAGATGAGTTGGCCTTCAGTAATTACCAGTTTTTTGAGCTTCCAAAATAAAGACAGTATAAAAATTGCTACTCTATACAAATAATAACAATTTCTCATGTTTTAACCATTTAAAGCTTTTGGCTGGTATGTTTTAAAAAAAAAATCCCCTAACTTTATTCAAACTACCCAAAAGCAGCCAAAGTCTCGGACCAACTGCTTTAGTTAACCTGAGAAATCAACTCCAGAATCACAGAATTTCAGCATTAGGAAGGATCTTAAAGGTCACCTAGTCCAACTCAGGGATGAGGACACAGAACTAAACGTCAACAGTTAAAAAGAGAAAGAGCCCCAAAGAGAAGTCAGGTCCCCTCATCTGCTGTTCATTCTCTACTAGCCAGTACCTCACTGTTTCACTGCTGTACTCCAGAGCAGAGAGATTTAATAAAAAACAAACGAACCTGCTTGTTTCAAGTATACTATGTTTTCATAAAGAGCCTGTAAAACTGAAGTATTCCTAAATTTTCTTCCTATCTCTTCCTACTTACAACACACTTTAAAGCACCTAAAAGATCAGAACAGGATTAAAGGGGGAGTAAAGCATTCTGAAGTTATTAAGTATTGCCCAAACAACTCGAGCAATTACTATCAAGACAACTCCTCATTGTAAAACATTTAATTAATACTCACCTACCCCTATCCCTAATTCTTGTAAACACCAATTGCTTTTCTCTATCCTTATTCTCTTCATCACACTGACACTGTTAACAACCTCTTCCTCACAATTCTGTGACATCTTCCACGCTGGCTGGTGTGGCTCAGTGGATTGAGTGCTGGTCTGAGAACTGAAAGGTCGCTGGTTTGATCCCCAGTCAGGGCACAGGCCTGGGTTGTGGGCCAGGTTCCCCAGTTGGGGGCGTGTGAGAGGCAACCCATTGATGTCTCTCTCACACATGAATGTTTCTCTCCCTCTTTCCTCTTCCCTTCCCCTCTCTAAAAATAAAAAAATAAAATCTTTAAATGAAAAAATTCTATGACATTTTCCTATTACTCTGGACTGATCCTTCACTATAACCTTTTTTGGTGACCATCCTACCTCTGCCTCCCAAACTCTCCAGACTCAGTCCTTAACCCTCTAACTGAATTCTTTCCAGACCTATCTCTCTAACAGAGCACCTTTATTACTGATACATCTCATTCCTGTTCAATATGCTTTGATAGTTCCATATTGATGGCCATATCAATTATAAATTCTCCTGCTGGCTTTCCAAGTCCTCCAGATCTGGTTCCTCCTATTTCCCTTTCTAACTTTGTGTTATTCTCCTTGTCCATATAGTGTCATACCTGTTTTCTTACCCCCACACATCCTCTACAACAGGGGTGTCAAACTCATTTTCACCAGGGGCCACATCAGCCTCGCAGCTGCCTTCAAAAGGGCCGAATGTAACTTTAGGTCTGTACACATGTAACTACTCCTTAACTAGGGGCAAGGAGCTCAGCGCTGCCACCAGGTAGAAACAAGGTGCCGAGCCGGATAAAACCAGGTGGAGGGCCAGATTTGGCCCTTGGGCCTTGTGTTTGCCACCTGTGCTCTATAGCCAGCTCCAGTCCTTCCACCTTCACGAAGCTGTTCTTAACTGGGACCACCCAACCCCCCTCGCTTCTCTCTGTTGAATTCCTACCCATCATAGTCGGCATTGTTGACATAATTCTGTACACACCCCAACCTCTTGATTCTAGTAAAAAATATCGTGCAAAAAGTTTGGGACACTAACCCAATTGATCAAATCTCTCTAAGAAATAGAAGTCAGAAGAGCATGTTAAGCAACACCATGGGAATGGAATCTACAAAATCCAGACCAAGGGAAACCACTGATTTCTTCAACAAATAAGTTGCAGGGGTAGGAAGTAGGGAGATGGAGAGTGAATTTGTAGATGGAGGTAGCCTTAAGAGACATGCCAACTGTTTGCCACTGAAACATTATACAGATCTTGATTAAATAAAGTGAAAATTAAAAAAAAAACATTTGACATTTAAGAGACAATTGGGAATCTGAAACTGAACTTTTTTATTGTAAGTAACTACTGTTAATTTCTTTACACTTTAGAGATGTAATGGTATTGTGAAGTGTCCTTATCCTTTAGAGATGGAATACTAAAAAATTCAGATATGGAAAAATAAATACATACATTACAATAAATAAAAACAATGTATAGTTCCTGTCCCACACTTTCATGTACAACCTGGATTGTACATTTATGACAAACAGTTTTAAGACCTACTTTAGGATCTAAGTTTGAAATGTAAAGAATTATAATTAGATGCTAAGTATGACTGGAATGATTGATGCTATTAGGTGACATGTAAGATATGAACTTAAAAAAAAGATCAATTTTAAATAGACTGACAACTCCAAATTCTTTCCAGTTTTACGCTATTCCAAGCTTGTTCCCCTCCTTCTCTCAGTTACCCAGGCTCCCTGGAAATCCAGTCCAACTCTTCCTCCTTCTACATCCCACTCCGCCTGTCAGCTCGCTGTCCACCTATGCAGACCTGTTCTCTGCGATAGTTCCCCCAACCACGCCCTCCTCTCCTCTACACCCTTGGTCACAGACTTGTCCTATACACTTCTCTTAAGTACTTCTGGTATAGGCACTAAACCCTGCCCTCTCCAATTCATTTTATGGCCAAGTTTTTCTAAAGTAAAGCTCTTATTTTGTCACTCCCCTGTTCAAATTTCTGTGGTTTCCAACTGTAGAACAAAGCCCAAACTATAGCCCTAGACTGAAGGCTGTATTTAAAGGACCTCTATGGCATATCTAGTTCCAAGTTACCTTTACAATCATATTTCTACTTTAATTCAATTAAACTAAACTATTTCATATTTAGTCTCTTCTCTAATCTCCAAACTGTAACAGCTGCCTATCTGAAATCTCCTGGATGTTTTAAAAACAGTCAATTCTATTCTACCCAATTGAACTCACCGTTAGTCCCCTAAATCTGGCCCAGGTGAAAACCCTGTATTACTGTTAAGCCAGATACCTAGGAGTCATCCTTGGCACCAACTTCTTCCTCGCCGCTCATCACATCCACTCTAGATTTTACTTCCTAAATCTCTCCTAAATTTCTCATCTGCTCCACCACCTACTTCCTAACTGATCTACCCATATTTCTAAGGTTCCCCTCCAACCTGTGCTCCATACTGAAGCTAGAAATAGTCTCTTAAAAATGTAAATTAATCATATCAACAATCCCCACACACCTAACCCTCCTCTTCTTATAATTCAAAATAGCTTCCCTACAGTTTGGCCCGTCCACCTCTTCCATCTTATTATCTCAAACCTGCCTCACTTTTGCTCTCTATGCTCCAGCCACACTGATGTATTTTCTGTCCCTAAGACTCACAGGTTCCCTCCCGGAAGGCTGTGCCCTCGCAGGTTGGCCTCTATCCTTATCCTTCAGGTTTTAGTTTATAATTCTTTTTTTATAGAAGGCCTTCCCTGACCTCCCTACCTAGGTCAAACTCTCCATTACTGACACTCAGAGTACCCTGCATCTCTCCTTCATAGTTCTGACCACAAATGCAATCTTACAACTGTGTGATTATTTGATTAATATCCATTTTTCCCCACTAGATTGTAAGGTAAGGCATCCATAAGAGTTTGTGTCTGTTTTTATTGACTATTTCATCTACAAAACTGAGCATAGTGACAGCACTCATATTTTTTTAAATAAAAATATGGTATATGCTGTACAAAGGTTCTGCTTTCCCCCGGGCCTCCTTTTGTTCAGGGTGTTGCACCTTAGTAAAATGTTCAAACCCTCCCCAGCTCTAAAACTCAGCTCAGATATGATCTCAGCCTCAAACCTTCTCTAGTCCTCCACTAATTTGTGAATTTCTCCTTTCCCTGCACTTCTAGTATATGTTTTTTAATATCTCTAGCAGAAGCAATTTCTACCATTTGTTAGTTATTTCCATACATTTTTTCTCTTCTATTAGACTGAGGGATTCTTAACTAGACTCACATCTTTTCAATTACTTTTTATCTTCAAGATATTTTTTAAAAATTCTCCAACATCTGAGTGAACATGTTATTAGTACAAGTCTAGAATACCTGTAGTGTGTGTAATAGAAATATACACAAAGTATGAAAGACTTAAGAAACCTAAACTATCTAAGGGGTACAAAAGAAATAGGTAACACAGGATGCCTCCAAGAAGGGAAACTGGGTGGCAGGGGGACGGGGCAAAAGGAAGACATTTTGCTTTTTTTGAAT
>VMDR010012518.1:0-26459 GCA_007922815.1 Macrotus californicus | reverse complement strand
AAAAAAAAAAAAAAAAAAAAAAAACACCTCAACAAACAAAAAGAACAGGTAATTTCCTCAACCTGAGAAAGGGCATCTACTAACATCATACTTAATGGTGAAAGAATGAATGCTTTCTCCCCAAGTTCAGGAACAAGACAAGGGCATCCATTCTCATGCTCTTATTTAACATTATACTGCATGTTCTAGCCAGGGCAATTAAGCAAAAATAAATAAAAGGCACTCAGATTAGAAAGGAACAAATAAAACTATCTATATTTGCAGAAGACATGATCACGTATGGTATATAGGAAAAAAAAACTAAGGAATTTGCACATGAAAAAATTGAGAGCTAATAAACAAGTTCAGTAAGGTTATAAGATCAATACATAAAAATCAATTGTGTTCCTACACTTGCAAAGAACCCAAAAAGGAAGTTAAAAAAACAATTCCAGGACTTTAGGTCAAGATGAAGATGTAGGTAAAAACAGCTCACCTCCTTGCACAACCACAACAAAATTACAACTAAACTGTAGAACAACCATCACTTGGAACCAACAAAAATCATGTTGAATGTTAAGTTGAACAACTAGGGAATTAAAGAAACCACCACAAATCCATCTGGACTGGTATGGTGGGGGTGGAGGGGGCACAGACACGGATGGGGTAGGCCCCACATTCACGTGTGGTGAATAAAAATTCAGGAGGGATATCTAGGGAGTGAGGAGACCCAGCTCCATACCAGGTTCCCCATCCCAGGATTCCAATGCCAGGAAGATAAGTCCCCATAACTCTGGCTGCAGAAACCAGTGGGGATTGGGTCAGTGGGAGAAATTGTTGGAGTCCGAAAAGGTTCCCTTTAAAGAACCCACACATGGACTTACTCACACTCACTCCTCTGAGCTCCAGAACCACAGTAGCAGCTTGAAAGGCACCAGTGGCATATGAAAAGGAACAGAATTGTCTGGCATCATGGCGAGAGCTGAGGGATAGCTTTCTCCCAGCCAGAAAGAAGGGCAGAGGCCATTGTCCCTTTTCTGAACCCTAACCGCAAAAGCCACAGAACTGGCAGATGGGTACCTGGGTGCCTTACTGGAGACTCCACCAACCTGGCTAACAATATAGCCCTCCTGTGGAGATCCCGAGGCTTTATCCTACCCGGTGACTTTTCAATATGAATGGGGTCTTGATTCATGCTTCACAACTTCCTAAATTCTCTTAAATAAGCAACAGTCGGACTGGGTGAGTCTCCAGTCCCCATGCCTATTGTTAAGTGGTCCAAGACCCAGCACTAACAGCAGTCATCCTAGGTTCACAGCTTGGCTTCACCTGGGAATCTCCAAGCCTAGAATAAGTAGCAGCCACCTGCAGATTACTTTACAGCTCTTGCAGAGTGACCTGGGGCAGGACACAGGTAGGGGCTGACCTAGACTGCACCATGTGGGAAACCCCAGAGCCTGTGCACCAGTGGACAGCTACAGACCATGTAAGAGCAACACCACCCTGTGCCTACATAGCTGATCCTCCATGGAGTGCAGAGGTTGATGGTCAGTGCTCATAGCCAGTCCTTCCAGCTGACTGGCCTGTGCAAATCCCTCCCATTGACCTACCAACATCAATCAAGGCTCAACTACAAGAGGAAAATGTAGCTCAGTCCACAATGAGGGCACACCTTGAGTACCCTGCTTGGGTGATAGGGAAGGCTGTGCCACTGGACCCTACAGGACACCTACTACATTAGGCCACACTACCGAGACATGGAGTCAAAGCAGCTCTACTTAATACATAGAAACAAACAAAGGGAGACCACCAAAACAAGGACACAAAAAAACATGATCCAAATTAAAGAACAGATCAAAACTCCAGAAAAAGAGCTAAAGGAAATGGAAATAAGCAATCCATCAGATGCAGAGTTGAAAACACTGGTTACAAGGATGCTCAAGGAAATTACTGAGGACCTCAACAGCATAAAACAGATCCAGTCAGAAACTAAGGCTTCACTAATTGAAATAAAGAACAATTTACAGGGAAGCAGCAGTAAAGTGGATGAAACTGAGAACCAAATCAATGATTTGGAACATAAGAAAGCAAAAAACAGCCATGCAGAACAACAAGGAGGAAAAAAAACCAGAGAAATGAAGACAGTGTAAGGAGTTCACGACAACTCATGCATTCCAACATTTGCATCATAGGGGTACCAGAAGGAGAAGAGAAACAGCAAGAAACTGGAAATCTATTTGAAAAAATAATGAAAGAAAACTGCCCTAATTTGGTAAAGGAAATAGACATGCAAGTCCAGGAAGCACAGAGAGTCCCAAACAAGGTGGATGCAGAGGTCCACTCCAAAATATATCATAATTAAAATGCAAAGGTTAAAGATAAAGAGAGAATCTTAAAAGCAGCAAGAGAAAAGCAGGTAGTTACCTATAGGGGAGTTCCCATAAGACTGTCAGCAGATTCCTCAAAAGAAACTTTGCAGGCTAGAAGGGATTGGCAAGAAATATTCAAAGTCATAAAAAGCAGGGACCTACAGCCAAGATTGCTCTACCCAGCAAAGCTGTCATTTAGAATTGAAGGGCAGATAAAGAGCTTTCCAGACAAGAAAAAACTGAAAGAGCTCATCACCCCCAAACCATTATTATATGAAATGTGAAGGGACTTATTTAAAAAAATGAAGATCAAAATTATGAACAAAACAATAGCAATAAATACGTATATATCAAAAGTTGAATCTAAAAAACAAACTAAGGCAAAAAGAACAGAGACAGAATCATGGATGCAGAGAGCATTTTGATGGTTGCCAGATGGGAAGGGGATGTGGGGGAATGGGTGAGGGGATTAAAAAGTACAAACAGGTAGTTACAGAATAGCCATGGGATGTAAAGTATAGTATAGGAAATGGAGTAGCCCAAAAACTTATTTGTATGACCCATGGACAAGAAAAATGGTGGGGGGATTGCCTGAGGGAGTGATGGGTGCTGGACGGAGGGAGACTAAGGGGGAAAAATCAGGGCAACTGTAATAACAATCAACAAAATATAATTTAAAAAGAAACAAAACAATTCCATTCACAATAGTAGCAAAAATGGTAAAATACTTAACCCTTTCGGTATGAGTACTCTTTCCGCCACGACACTCCCGCTGTACAAGGTGCCGCGCCGAAAATGCACACATAGCACATGGTCAGTCCTCCTTTGTGTGAAGACTTTCCTAACCTTATATAAGATCTATGCTTAATAAAACAATGCTTTTCTCCAAGTGTTGTTTGTAACTTTAATATTAAGAGATGGTTATATAAAATTCTATCAATTATATAAGTAAAATTTATAAAAATTATATACAGATGGATGCCGGATATATCTGGCGCTCATCCACACAGGTCATCAGATGGGCGCCGGATATATCTGGCACCCGTACCGAAAGGGTTAAGTATAAATAACAAAAAAGTGTAATACATATATGTCAAAAATTACAAAATATTGTTGACATAAATTAAAGACCTAAATAAATAGCAAAACATTCCAACTACATGGAGTAGAGGACTCAAAACATTAAATATAAATTTTTACCAAATTGATGTACAGACTTAATACAGTTCCTACAAAATCTCAGCAGCCATTTCTGTATAGTTTTTGTATAGTAAAATTTATATGGAAATGTAAAGGACCAGAATAGTCAAAATAATTTTTTAAAAAAACAACAATATTGGAAGATTTTGCATGACTTTAAAACTACTAGAAAGCTACAGTAATCTACACCAGGTGGTTATGAGGTAAGGATAAGCATATAGATCAAAGGAAAAGACTTGAGTCCAGAAATAAACCCTTACATTTATGGTCCACAGATTTTTCAAAGTGCCAAAATCATTCAATAGGGAAGACTAGTCATGTCAATAAACAGTTGTGAGACAAGGATGAATTTAGACCCTGACCTCACACCACATGCAAAAATTATCTCCAAATAGATTATAGACCTGATATAAGAGACCCAAACCTAGGAAATGCCATGAAAAAAATTTATACAAAACCTTCATGACTTTGTATTGGGCACTATTCTTACACATGACAATAAAAGCATGATCCACAAAAGAAAATAACTGGTAAATTGAACGTCAAAATTTAAAACATTTTGCGCTTTGCCCTGGCTGGTACGGCTCTGTTGCTGGGAGCTTCATTCCATAAACCAAAAGGTCGTGCATTCAATTCCCTGTCAGGGCACATACCTGGGTTGCGGGTTTTGTCCCCCAGTTGGGGCACACATGAGAGGCAACTGATTGATGTTTCTCTCTGACATCAATGTTTCTCTTCCTCTCTCTCTCCCTCCCTTCCCTTCTCTCTAAAATCAATAAGCATGTTCTCAGGTGAGATTTAAAAAAGAAAAACTTTTTGCACTCCAAATGCCACCATTAAGAAGTAAAAGACAAGCCCTAGAATAGGAGAAAATATTTGCAAACCATGTATCTGATAAAGGTCTTAAACCCAGAATATATGAAGAACTCTTACAACTCAAAAATTTACTGTATTTTGCCATGTACAGTATGCTCCCATGTATACTGTACACCCACGTTTTTGGTCCCAACTTTCAGGAAAAAAAATCTTTATTTTAATTTTTAATTCAATTTTTTATTTATTTATATTTAGAAACAAAACTGATGATCATATTCCAGGGTATTATTTTGCATATGGATATCATTAATGCTTCCTAGAGTTACACTTTTAATGCATAAGCATTAATAAAATAATTAAAAACATTTACATAGACACAGAATTAGAATTACCCATGTATAATGCATATCCTTATTTTTCCCTCAAAAATTTGGGCAATAAACATGCACATTATACACAGCAAAATACAGTAATTATAAAAGGAACAAAAGATCCAAACACACATTTCAGCAAAGAAAATATACAAATGACTAACATATACCTTAAAATATGCTCATCATGATTAATCAGCAGGGAAATGCAAATTAAAACCACAGTGAGGCCTGGCTGGTGTGGCTTAGTGGGTTGGGTATCATCCCACAAAGCAAAAGGTCACTGGTTCGATTCTGGTCAGAGCACATGCCTGTATTGCAGGCCAGGTCCCCAGTTGGGGGCATGCAAAAAAGGCAATCAATCACTGTTTCTCTCCCTCTCTTTCTCCACCCCTTCCCCTCTCTCTAAAAATAAATAAATGATATCTTAAAAAAAAAAAACAGTGCAATACCAGTACATACCTCTAAGATGGCTATAATGAAAAAGACTAACAATACTAAGTGTTGACAAGGTTGTCAGGAACTTGAAATGCTCAATGCATTTCTTGTAGTAATGTAAAACAGTACATTTTGGAAAAAATTTGGCAGTTTATTTTTATTCTCACCTGAGGGCATGCTTAGAGAAGGAAAGGGAGGGAGAGAGAGGGAGAGAAACATCGATTGGCTGCCTCCCATATGCTCCCTGACCAGGGACCACACCGGCAGCCCAAGCCACACCAGCCAGGGCTTGGCAGTTTCTTAAAAAATGATATACAAGCTTAAAAGATCCACATTTAAATAAGACACGTACTCTTGTGGGGAGGGAGTTGAAGAAATGGGTGAAAAAGGTGGAAGGGTTTAAGAAGAACAAATCATCAGTTATAAAAAGTCATGGGGTTGTAAAATACAGCATATGGAATAGAGTCAATAATATTATAACTGTATGGTATTAGATGGGTACTAGGCTCAACTGGGGTGATCACTTTGTGAGGCATATAAATGTCTAATCACTATGTTGTACACCTAAAACTAATACATTTTATGTCAACTGTAATTGAAAAACAAATTTAAAAAATAAAGATACCCTCCCTGGCCAGTGCGGCTAGGTTGGTTGGAGCGTCATTCTGTACACCGAAAGGTTGCAGACTTGATTCCCAGTCAGGGTACATACTTAGGTTGTAGATTTGATTTAAAAAACAAAACAAAGATACTCATTCTTTGGTATCTGCCCAAGGGTAATGAAAACATATGTTCACACAAACAGTTATTCACAAAAATTCACAGCAGCACTTTTGTTTGAAAAGTACAATTAGTGTATTGTATAAATTTGTAATCATGCATATTCTTGAACAAATAATAACAAAGTATACGATTATAATGCAACTGTCCATAGAGAGCTGGTATGTCTCCTTCATAGTAATAGTAAAACGTTTTCTAACCTGCCAGCCTCTTCATCCCAAAGCCCCTTTTTAATTTATAGTTCATAGTATCTGATTCTCACTTTATTGTTTATATCATCAACTCTTGACTTTATCTTCTTGTCCACTAACTTGTTAAACATTCTTTATTTTACTTCTGCCCCCCATCTGACCAGCGCTGGGTAGGTAATCTGCCTGATGGACCTCTGCCATCCCCAAAAGGAAAGTAACCTTGCCACACTCAATCTGCTTTTCGGCCTAGTATAACTTTCTTGTTCCTGCTCCCTAATGCCTATGAAAATTTCCACTTTGTACAACTCCTTGCAGTTCCTTTCTTTTCACTACTGAATTCTACCAAATATTTATTTATACTTTTTATTCCCCTTCACCTTTTCCACCAATACCTCAACCCCTGCCCTTTCCCTCTGGCAACCATTAATTTGTTCTGTTTTTATGTGCCTGTTTTGCTTTATTTCTTCATTTGTTTTGCTTTTTGGATTCCACATACGAGATCATATGGTATTTGTCTTTCTTTACCTGATTTATCTCACTTAGCGTAGTAGCCTCTAGGTCCATCCATGCTGTCACAATGGCAAAATTTCATTCTTTTCAATACAATACTCCATTGTATGTATGTGTGGATATATGTGTATACATATACATAGATATATAGATATATATCTATATATCTATATATCTATATATATATATATTTCTCACATCCTTTTTATGCATTCATCTATAGATGAACACCTAGGTTGCTTTCATATCTTGGCTATTGAAAATAATGCTGCAATAAACACAGGGGTGCATATATCTTTTCAAATTAGTGTTTTCATTTTCTTCAGATATATTACCAGGAATGGAACTGCTGGGCCATATGTTAGTTCTATTTTTAACTTTTTGAGGAATCTCCATACTGTTTTCCATAGTGACTATACCAGTTTACAATCCCACCAACAGTACATGAGGGTTCCCTTTTCTTCACAAAATTGCCAACACTATTTGTTGAATTCTTAATAATAGCCATTCTGGAGGTGTGAAGTGGTATCTCATTGTGATTTTGATTTTCACTTTCCCAAAATTATCATATCCATGCAACAGAATAACATTCGTCAATAAAAAGGAATGAACCACTGACACAGAGTCCAGTATGACTGAACCTCAACAAACAATATGCGAAGTGAAAAGAGTCGGATGTAGAAACTGCAGAGAGAGCTGACAGTGGTTGCCTTCAGCTGGGCGGGCACTGACTGCAAACAGGCAGGAGGGGCCTTTTTGGAAGGAAAAGTTCTGAAACTGGGTTCTGGCAATGGTTACACAACTCTATGAATTTATTAAAAATTATTGAACTGTATGCTTACAATGGATTGACTTTTATGGTATGTATTGGGTTAGTCAAAAAATTAGTTTAGTTTTTTTCCATAAATTAAAAGGTACATTTTTCATTTTCAGCAATAACTTTATTGATTTGGATATTTTGAGTATGTCAGCTATCTCCTACGTGATATAACGTTGATTGTTCTCAATTAATATCTTAATTTGATTGCTGTCAACTTCAACTGGTCTACAGGACCGTGGAGTATCATCCAGCAAGAAATCTCTAGCATGAACCTTCACAAATCATTTTTTTAAAGATTTTATTTATTTATTTTTAGAGAGAGGGGAAGGGAGGAAGAGAGCAAGAGAAACATGGATGTGCGAGAGATACACTGATCTGTTGCCTCTCGAATACCCCCAGCTGGGGACCCAGCCTGCAACCCAGGCATGTGCCCAGACTGGGAATCAAACCAGCGACCTTTCAGTTTGCAGGCCGGCACTCAATCCACTGAGCCACACCAGCCAGGGCAGAAATCACTTTTGACACATTTAATCAGTCATAGCACCTTCTCCATACACTGCACAAATTTTTTTTTTTGCATTTCAGTTGTGTTTTTACCTTTCTTGTAAATAATCCTGCAATAAATAATAAAGCATAATATGCCAAAAATGTTGCGTATTTTCTTCCACCTTCAATATTAAAATGGCTACACAAAAATTCACCAACTTCGATTAGGGTTTTTTTTATATGCACACTGACATCACAGCTGTCACAATACAATCTAACACAATTGTTCTGAATGAAGTTAAAGACAACTAAGCACTACTAGAGCCATCTTATGGAAAAAAACCAAACCAACTTTTTGGCCAACCCATTAAATTATATCTCAATAAAGCTGTTTTAAAAAAAATGTCAAGGTCATGAAGGACAAAGAAAAACTGAACAACCACTCTAGATTAAAGGAGATTAAAGAGACATGACAACTAGCGACAGTACTTAATACTGGACTGGATCCTGGCCAGTGAGGGGAAAAGTAGCTATAGTGAGCTTTATTAGGATCATTTGATGAAATATGAATAAGAACCATGGATAAGAATAATACTAATGAATCAATGTTAAGTTTCCTGATTTTTATTATTATACCCTGATTTTACAAGAGAATGCTGTTTCTTAGGAAACACAATGAAGGTTTTAAGAGATAAAGGAGGTACAATGTCCAGTTTACTCTCAAATGTTTCAGAAAAATATAACATGTAAATATGTACATATGGAGAGAGAATGATAGAGCGAATGGGCAAAACGGAAATAACTAATGAATCTGGGTAATGGACATATGGGAATGCTTCATACTATTTTTGCAATTTTCCACAATGTTTGAAATTATATCAAAATAAGGTTACAAAAATAATAAAAATAACAGTACAGGCGGGAAGAAGTGGGTGGAGGTGTAGATATGACAAGCAGCACTAGCAAGCGATTAATTAAGCAATGTGGATCTTAAAGTCACTGAAGCCTAACTCCTGTGGGGTGGGGGAAAAAACCCAACTGCCACATATGGGTTAAACTAGATTGATATTCCAAAATGTGGCGATTTACTGCCACTTCTCTTAGGGCCACTCGAGTTTCCCTTCATTTCTAACACAGGCATGACTTCCAGACTAGGGGCCAAAGTAGGCCTTCCAGGCCTAAACCGTTGTAGCCAAGCCACCCAGAAAAACTAATTCTCCCCAGAGGGTTATCCCAGGAGTTCAAGTTTAAAGATTAAAAAGTAGGTTTAAGATCTACAAAGTGGTTTCTCAACTAACACAAGTGCTCCCACAACTAGCAGAATATCTTACACAAATAAACACATTTTTCTGACTGATCACAAAGGGCAGTAGTCAAGGATAAAAACTCTCATAAGCCTGCAGGCCAGGGGATGACAAGACCAGCTGCCCTGATTATAAACAATGTCTGCCTGTCTCCTTCCTTCCTTCTCCCTCTTTCCTCCCCTCCCTGGAAATGCCGATCTGTCCCTTTTCTCGAGTTTCCACCTGGCAGTCTCTCTCCCCGTCTCCCCAATCTCCCTTACTACATCTCTCTCAGTTTACTTCCTACTTCAAAAATCGCATTTATTTCTGTGTTTATTTTCATTTCTTTGCCTTTAATTTAGTCGTGTAAACAGAAAAATACCTGAAATGATATTCACCAAATATTTCTGAATGGTAGGATTTGGGGTGATTTCTTTCTTCTTTGTATTGTAGCTTGAACTTTGTATAATGACCTTATTGTGTTTTAACCAAAAATTAAAAAGCACTGCACTTTTTTAATTCCTAATTCTAGCAAATCAATTCATTTGAACCTTTTATATTCTCTCACCCTTGCTTTTGAAAAATATATATATTTAAGCAACTTTTTGAATTTTGTTTTCCCCTATGAGTGGCCCTCTATGGGTAAATTAAAAAACCTCCCTACATACTCTCTCTCTTGCTTTTCATCCACTCTTCATGCCACTGCTAGTGACACAGGAAGAAGCCACAGAAGAGACACAATGGTGCAGAGAACAATAAAATACAGGAAAGCTCTGATCAGGACACAGCACAGAGAACTGAGCCCTGTGCTTTTTTACTTTCTATTCTCTACTGACAGGTTTCTCACCAGAAAGATGTCTGCATAGCCAGCCAGAGACTCCACTCCCTCTTGGATGCGTGCTCCCCCAGAGTCATTCAGTCCAATCACCGGAGCCCCCACTGTCATGGCCTGGTCCATGATCTGAGACAGCGGAGAAATCTTTTGTGAGACAACTGATCCTGTTATCAACAACAACACTTACAAAGCACCACAGTGTTTTCTGGACAATGTTCTGAGAGCACTTTTCAAAAACAGGGTAACACTGGCTTTATTCCCCATGATGACTGGGTAGATTCACAGAAGATAGAGAACCAAATATTTAAAGGGCTAAAGACCCCCAAACATGCAAGAGCCAAAGCACTTCCCATTGGCAGGGGATAAGACTGCTCATGGAGACCATTTCCAGAGCAACAGGCTCAAGCTATAGCCATGTGGCACATAATGACATTTCAGTCAGTGATGGACCACATACACAACAGTGGTGCCATGAGATTATAACGAAGCTGAAAAATTCCTGTTGCCTAGTGATGTCATCGTTTTCTTAATTTGATAGCACAATGCATTACGTGTTTATGGTGATGCTGGTGTAAACAAACCTACTCAGCTGCTAGTCCTATAAAAAAGTATAGCACGTACGATACATAATACTTAATAATGAATGACCATGTCACTGACTTACGTATTTACTATACTACACTTATTATTTTAGAGTGTACTCTTATTTTTAAAGAGTTTGCTGTAAAACAGTATGCTGTGTTACACCAGCAGCAGCCTCATACACACATCTTGTGCTTATTGCATCTCTTGATTATACCACTTTCTCTTGTGCTTGATTTAATCTCATGTTGTTTTGTACAGCAACATGCTGTGCAGACTTGTAGCCTGGGGGCAACAGGCTGTACCATATAGCACAGGTGGCAAACACAAGGCCCGCGGGCTGAATCCAGCCCTCCACCTTATTTTATCCGGCCCGGCACCTTGTTTCTACCCGGCAGCAGCACCGAGCTCCTTACCCCTAGTTAAGGAGTAGATACATTTATACAGTCCTAAAATTACACTGGGTCCTTTGAAGGCAACTGTGAAGCTGATGTGGCCCCCAGTGAAAATGAGTTTGACACCCCTGCCATATAGCCTATGTGTGAAGTAGGCTATACCATCTAGGTTTGTGTAAGTACACTCTGATGTTTGCCCAACAATAAAATCACCAAACAATGCACTTCTCAGAACATATCCCTATTGTTAAGTGGCATGTGACTGTAATATTTTCCGGCAGCCAGTTTTGTTCCCAGTTACTCTTTTAAAAGAACGGATAGTAGACAGAATAGCAAAGAAATATTTTCATGGAAGTAAATGTGGACCCATTTGTTAACCTGAAGCCAGGCCCAGGCCTGCTTTTATTTCTGAGATGGATTTTCCTCATGGGTCAATAGTTAACAGCCTAATGAGCAATATTCCTAATGGCCACTGACAGTTTACAAAGCACTTTCACTTCCATTATCTAATTTAACAATCATAACAGAAGCAGTAATAGAGAAAAATTAGAAGGTCTAAAAGTTAAGTGATTGGCTCAAGGTCTCAGGAGTAATAAATGACAGGACCATGTTGAAAATCCAGGTGTTCCATTACACAGGAAAGCCCTGCCTTGCTACTAATAGTCAACTCGACTCTTAACTCCAAAATTCTCCAAATATGACCTCTGCTTTTATTTGTCTCCAGGGCATCTCATCACTAGCAGTGTTATTAAAATACCATCACATAATCCTTTCACTGCTCTTTCTCTTTCAGCACCTAGACTCCCCACCGAGACCATGGGATCTTTACCTGGGGTCCTCAGAACCCGGAAGCATCTGTGAATAGATTTTAGGGAGTCCATGAACTTGGATAGGAAAAAATTTACATCTTTATCTTTATTAACCCGATCTTTAGTATTTCCTTCAATTATGGACAAAGGCAAAAAAAAAACCCACATAAGTACTAGAAATACCTGTGACTTGTCATTAATAGCAGCCACAGATATTTCTGTGTCACATTAAAGTTGTTGTAAATATCATGAAATACAATTTTCATGCATGCCTATTTGAAATTACAGCACTTTAGATCCATTGACAACTCTTGTATTTAATGCTTTAATAAAAAAGCACATATATTACAAATGTAACTTTTTTAAATATGTTTAATCCTTTGTAGTCCTGCCTATTTTATTTTAAGCACGTGAAAAAAAATAAATGAGAGCCCAGGCTGCACCAGCCTCCATAGTACAGAGATCCATAGTGCAAAAAATGTTAAAAACTCCTGTCCTGGACTGAAGGCACCACTTCTTACATGCCTCTGCCCCACCCCACATACTCAGCTCAGTGTCTCTCTCACCCCAAACCAACATGCACCATGTAACTGACGAAAGTACTGGGGGTGTTGTTACTATTAAATACTTACTTTGCAGATCTTTTGGGCATGTGCTCCCGACAGACTGCCTCCAAAAACTGTAAAATCCTAAAAAGAAAACAAATCAAGAAATAAAATATGACTAGCCAGAGATGAAGAGCCAGTAGTAGGAGGAAACAGAAAATTCATAGGCAGCCCTGGCCGGGTAGCTCAATTAACTAGAGCCAAGATTTCAGGTTCCATCCCAGGCCAGGGCACATACAAGAATCAACCAGGGAATGCATAACTAAGTGTAACAACAAATTAACATTTCTCTCTACCTCTGTCTCTCTCTTCCTCTCTCTGTAAAATCAGTAAAAAAAATTTTTTTAACTCAAAGTTTTTAAAGTATTTTCAGAAGTTAAAAAAACATGAAGTCTGATTTTATAAATTATTCCACAGAATGGTGAATATCTTAAAGGCAGTTTATGCACTGTCAACAGCAAAAGACATAGTCTTTGCTCTACAAAAATAATTTGTTGCTCAGAAGGAAAGGAAAACTTTTCATGCAAACTACAAAAATCAGATTGTATAGATGTCAAACAGTCAGGCATTACTATTACTAGGAAACATTTGCCGTTCTGACAAAGGAGGTGAAAAGTATATCAAAGCCTTCACTGCTTACTCTTGCTCATGGATTTGCATTACCTTCTGACATGAAGGGCTTCTTGTAGAAATGACCTCCTTCCCGCACCACCCACTACCACCACCCCTGCCAAAGAAAGTGGGGAATTAAAAACAGATTCAGCACTTGAGGGCAAAGCAGGGGAGAGGAAACAACAGCAGAAGAGAAGCTAATTCAATTAACAAATGAGTATTGTCTAAATACAATACATTTAAAATTAGCCATGCATAATTATTTTACTATCAAATCCAGAAAACATTTTAGTTTCACAAACAAGTTCTGTAACTTTAGGTCTAACACTTATAATTATACATATACTTCTACCTCTCAGAAGAAGAGGAAGAAAATCAAACACAAAATAGCAACGATATGTTTTTGTGTTAGTTTTCTGTTGCTGCTGTAACAAATTACCATAAATTCAGTGGCTTGAGATGACATAAATTGATTACCTTATAGTTCTGTAATTTAAAAGTACTACATGGGTCTCACTGGGTTAAAATCAAGGCTAGCAGGGAGGGCTATGCCCCTTTCCGGAGGCTCCAGGGAATAATCTGTTTCCTTGCCTTTTCCAGCTTTTAGACATCTGCATTCCTTTGCTTGTGACCCACCCCCCTCCGTCTTCTACGCCAACAGCAGGTCGAGTCCTTCTCACATCTCCTCTGCCTCTCTCTTCCACTTTTAAGGACCCTTGTGATCACACTGGGCTCACCTGGATAACCCAGGCTACTCTATTTTATTAATTTCAATCCTCATGAAGGATATGTTTTGTTTTGTTTTTTATTGATTTTAGAGAGAGAGCAATGGGGGAGGAGAGAGAAACATCTATCAGCTGCCTCCGGTGCACACCCCACCCCCGCACCCCAGGGAACCTGAAACTAGATAAATTGAACCTTTCAATGCACGGGATGATGTTCCAACCAACTGAGCCACCTGGTCAGGGCCACGCTACTCTATTTTAAGGTCAGCTGATTAGCAACATTAATTCCATGGGCAAGCTTAACTCCCCTTTGCCATACAAAGTAACATATTCACAGGTTTCAGGGATTAAGACTTGGACATCTTTGGGGGCCATTATTCTGCCAACTACATTATTCTATGATCTTAGTGTTAAGAAATTGTATCTGTTTTGAGTCAGCCTGATAAAACATGCTTGAACACTTTCATGAAAGCCCAAAATCAGGGCCCGTGGTTCTGAGAGTCAGGTACCCTCTGCCCAGGCTACATCAAGGTCTCTCAGGTCCACACACCCTGCCTAGGACATAGCTGCCCTGCAGACACACAATCAACCTGCCAAGACTTACATGCTCACTGCCCTGTGATCCTCCCCCAAACAGACTAAGGATTCTGTCTCCCTCAGAAAAAACACATAGTATGATACTATGGACGTACACACTGAAAACGAGAAAGTAAGTCCCTCATCTGCCCCAAACTACATGCAAGTGTTCACTCCCCCAGACTATTTTCTTCTCACATATTTTGCTCCTGGCTCTGCCCTCAAGGAAAGGCCCACCTACTGGAGCTATGAAATACCTGACTGAAGACGTAAACCAATCTTCCGTTGATTCGGCCCCGTCCAGTGACCACACTGTCTCCAGGAAACTACCAGAAAAATAAAACAATAAAAAATGAATAAAGGTTAAAATACGCAAAATGTTTCTTTTAATAAACTTAGCAACTATGCCCCAATGAAAGATGCCCCTCAAAAACCACCCCAAATTCTTTAAAATTAGGAGCACAAAGAAATCTCCTTTCGCCCCTCAAGTCTGCAACAGCAAGTATGGGGATACTGCTTTAACAGAAAGGAAGGGTGCTATAGTCCTAGGCCTCATCCTCCTTCCTAAAATCAGAATAATTAAGAGACCCTCTAGGGTTGTTACTACCAAATGCTCACAGGCACAGGACATATTAAAAAAAAATGGCAACGTCTACAAAGCCCCACACCCCACTCACAAACCTTAAAAAGGCAAGCCCATCATTTCCTTGGAATCTTGGCCATCACTGCGTGGCCTGTAATGGCCCAAGTGGAGCCAGTTGGTTTGGTGCCGAGTGTACAAATCTTTGGTTACAAACAGTGCATATGCAGAACTGACAAAACTGACCAAAGTGAGTCCAAAGAACTGCACACTCATGGAGAATGCCCACTTGAAGGAAGAAGTATCAGTGACTTTGACCTAAAAAAATCCAAGGCATAAACTTGAAGTATATCAAAGAGCCACAAGTGGTCAGCCTTTAGGGGTCTCTGGTGACCAGACAGACCAGAACTCGACTAAAAGACTTCCTCAGCCTTCCCTTCCAAGTTTGTCATTTTATGCCTGCGAGAACTCTGAGCCCACAACCAGAGTCCTGGGAACTGAGCCAGAGTCACACTGCACAAGGGATGAGCAGTCCACTCACATTCCTTCACCTTCAGACAAAGGTAAGTAGTGCCTCTTCAGAGGCACTCTTGCATTCCAGGGCCCCAAAACATGAAAATTTTTCAATGTATCCCAAGTCTCAGAAGGATTTCATTAGTCTAGAGCAGGGGTGTCAAACTCATTGTCACCGGGGGCCACATCAGCCTCACGGTTGCCTTCAAAGGGCCAAATGTAATTTTAGGACTGTGTAAATGTAACTGCTCCATAACAGTTAAGTGAGAGCTCAGCACTGCCGCCAGGTAAAAACAAGGTGCCGGGCCAGATAAAACAAGATAGAGGGCTGGATTCGGCCCAAGGGCCTTGTGTTTGCCACCTGTGGTCTAGTGCGTAGGCCAGCAGTGCCACAGCAGGAAAAGTACAACTTGGAGGCTCACAACACCATTGGGAACAGATACCTTATTCTTATCAGCAGCCATTCCAAAATCTGCACATCTGTGTTCCACAAACATGTCGCTCTCAACAAAACTGTCAGGGTCCAGCAAGAGACTGATCCGCTCTCTGGCTGTTAGCTTTCCCTAAAATGCAACAAAAGTCATTCAGTGATGTCATCACAAAGTCAGTAAGCAAGAAGTGCTCATAGGAGGGCCAGGAGAACTGGGTTTGCCCTTTCACCCCATGTGAAAGCCTCTATTCCATCAACCTGCCCAAAAGACAGGTGTGATCAGTAGACTTCACACCTAGTTAGAAAATCAGGGCAGACAGGGTACTTCAGGAGCCACCAACTGTGGAAGGCAAATAAGTAAGCAGAAGGCGGAAAAGGTGGCAAGGAGAAGTGGGGGTAAGGAGAGCCTGACCCTGAACAAGATAACTAGTTCCACAAACATTTACTGTAGACCTAAGGAGAAATAGTAAAAAGAATGGAGAAACAGGAGGTGAAAAACTAGAGCAGGCTTAGTGAAGGGTCTGAGGCTACACCTCCAGATTCACAGGCTTCTTCTAAGGAACTCTACAGAAACTCACATCACTAGGGTCCAGTCCCAGAACACTTCCAGGACTACTTTCTGGTTCTTCTCCTGCCTCCATTACAGGCTTCTCCCTACTAACCTACTTTAAGGGCCCTGTTTAGGAACTCTGCTCTTGACAATGATGCTATGATACACAGACAACCCCACAGCAGGGAGTGGCTGAGAAAAAAAGGAGTGGGACAGAGGGTGCTAAAGAACTAACTTGAGCCCTGACCAAGTGGCTCATTTGGGTGGAGTGTCATCCTGTACACGAAAAGGTGGCAGGTTCAACTCCCAGTCAGGGCACATACCTACGTTGAAGGTTTGATTACCAGTTGGGGTGCATACGGGAGGCAACTGATCAATGTTTCTTTTCCTCCCTGTCTCTCTCTTTCTCTCTCTCTCCCCCGCCCTCCCTCTCTCTAAAATCAATAAGCATATCCTCAGGTAAGGATTACCAAAAAAAAAGAACTCACTTGAGAGAAATAAAAAAATGCCTCTCAGAGAGGGTGAAGTTGGAACTCTCAATATATCAAGAGCCTCTATTGCCGAGGCTCCCAAGCCTTTAGATCAAGCCCAATATTCAGGTCCACCGTGCCCCTCTCCTCCAAAAACACCTCAGATTGGCTGTATTTTTTTCCCTTAAGTAGCCAAAGCCAGTGAGGTCATGTTAAAACAGGCAATCCTACACACTGCTGTGTAAAGTAGAAGTTTTCGGGAAAGCAATTTGGCAATACATAGACTGAGTGTTAAAATATTCACCTTTTGACCCAGTAATTCCATTTCTGAGAATCTATCCTAGGAAAGCAGTCCAAAAATTGTTTAAAAGGAGGTGAAGTGGGGATTTAAATCAAGTAGGCCTCCTAAGTCTGGAAGCTGCATATAAACCCAGCAGGACCTGCCTACTGGGAAGGACGGGTGATGTTCCAGGGAAAAATTGAGCAAGGGCACCAACAGAAAGAGTCCAGGAGAGCGCTGACCGGGCCTTTCCAGAGGATGATCTAACATTTCCTCACCCCAGACACAGCCACCCAGGGGAGGGAGGTAAAGCACTCCTGGCACCACACACTATCAACCTAATTTACATCTCAGTCCCCAAAGTCAAAAAGAAACTGTCACCTGTAGACCTTTGTCAAATTTTACAACATCTAAATCGACATTCAATTTAGACTTAAATGGCTGATTCAAATTTCCTCACTGAAGATCCCAGCCTTTCACCTTAGCCACCTCCTGCACTTGTGAGATGCGCCTCAGTGCCCTTCACCTCTAAGAATTTCACTTCTGCATTGCATCCAGCAAATCAGTGCAGACTCACACGTGTCAGGGATGCAAGTCCCAGATAACCAACCCATTTGGGCCTCTGTTTCCTCTGCTACTAAATGGCTCGCCAAACAAATCTCCGTCACCACCTGGGCGGTGCGCGGTAGTGCCTCACATGCTCACTCCCGCCAAACATAAACTAACGTGAACACTCCCCGAAAAACCACCTGCTTTGGAAGCGTGCCTTTCCTAACCAGCAGGTCGATGCACGCCGACACCCTGAGATCCTAACGGGGTTTAGCTGGTGTTCTGGGGGCAGAGTTCCCCAAGTACCCTGCATGCACCACACCCTACCCCACCCCACCCCAGGTTTACGTGAGAGTTTGCCTATGTTAATTCCACTGCCATATGCCTTGAATATACTGCTTCTATAATGGAGCAAGAACCATTCTTTCATGGGGCATGAGAAGAATAAGAAGAATTTTTAAAAATTAAGTGCCTATCATTGCTTCACTATCTCTATTCTAATAATGAGATTGTGAGGGAAGAATTATTACTATCTTCTGTTTAGAATAAATTGACTCCTAATGATTAGTAACTTGTCCAAAAGTTTATAGCTGTTAAGTGGTAAGCCAGCTGGAGCCCAACCAGGGCCGCCTAAAATTCCCAACGTAAAGCAGAAAGTGATACAGCACAACAGTGCTTATCTTCCCATTACCGGCCTCTTGAGGGTAAGCAACAAGTTCTCAAGGTGAACATTCTCGCCCCCTCCCCTCCCCAGCTTTGTGCGGATTGGTCGGGAGGTTTCGGGCGCCGCGAGCCGAGCACGTCGTGATAGGTCGCGAACGCCGGGGCGGGATGGCTTCGTTCTCCCCAGGACTTACTCGCTTGTGCTGGGCGTCAATGCGGCGCTGGCCCCCTCCCATCAGCGCAGCACGGCGCTTGTCTTCTATGCGCTGGTTAACGGACACTGGCTGGCTGCACAGGCTGCGGGCCGCGACGCGGAGACCGCTCACCACAACGCTGAGCCTTGCTCCAGCCGCCGGCACGCGCATTGCCGCCGCCATATTTGCTCTGCCGGCGCGCCGCCGACCAGATCACCTAAGTACGCGAGTGCGTCTAGCGTGAACACCACGAGGTCTGCGCCTGCGCAACGGTAGCGGGACGTAGGGAGGCTGTGGGCTGGAATGCAGACTGTGCTTGGGAGGAAGGCCTCGAATTCCAGATCCCAGGCTGCGCTGCAGCGTCACCCAGAGAATTGGGAGTGGTCCCCGGATCTTGTACCCTCCTCGTTACACACAGAAGATGACCATGGTCTTTGCTCTTCTCAGACTCCCTAGACCTCTAGTTTTCTCATCGCACTTGCTCCAGAAAATAAGTAGATAATGAATTAACCAATATTTATTGAACGCTGGACCAAATGTGGCTTTCAGCACTTACTTGCATTAGCTTATTGTCCTGATTTTACAGATAAGGTAAATGAAATACAGAGAGGTAGAGTGATTTGATTGAGACTAAAGATGTGGTGGCGCCAGAATTCAAACACACAAATGTGTCACTTATTGAGTACAGGGTTCTTAACCTCTGGTGAGTGGTTCTCAAAGTGTAGGCCCAGCAGTTTCAGCATATCCCAGGAGCAAGTTGGAGATGCAAACGTTCAAATTCCTGGACTCCGCACCAGACCTACTGAGTCGGAAATTCTAGGGGTGCAGCCAGGAATTTGTTTCAGCAGATGACCTCTAGATGATTTTGATGCTTTCTGAGTTTGACAATCATTTCTCAGGGAATTTAGAACTGAACTGTTGGGAGCTTGTCCGTATGTTTCCCCAACAAAAAGGCAGATCTTCAAGGCAAAAAACAAAATGTGTATTTCACATTTTTAGCCACAGAAAACTGCTAAAGTTGATCATTATCCCCTCTGAACTCCAGCTCATAACCAGGGCCTTCATAAAGTCTAAACTTTGGCCTAGGACTTCAATGTTAATGCTGTTCAACTCAGCAAACATTTTTGAGTACCTACTATGCACTAAGAACTATTTATCAGAATTACTATGCTTCTAGGAATGGTTCACGTAGCTAATTTAGGGAAGCCAAGGGTCCAAAGCCTGGAGTCATCATGTAGCTGGACAAAGTCCACCTACTGGAGACAGGCCCATCGGCCTGATTTCATAGTGGGTACTCTTGGCTCTGCATTTAGGTCCCTGCTTAAGGACAAGGGACTGGCCTGGTAGCACAGGGCAGAATTTAGGCAAGGCTGGGTGTGTCTAAGGAGAATATCTCTGAGAAGGTAACTACATGCCAGGGAACACGAGTAGTGTGAGCAAAGGCCTGGCACATTCAGGTTCACGCAGACACAGTTGTATCCCCAGCTTCTGGAGGTACAGTGGTAAATGAGACTGGAAAGCAATAATGAGTTAGATTGTGAAGAATTTTACCATGTTCAGAAATTGAGACTTGTTTGGGGCTGGGGACAGTGGGACTTTTTTGTCCTAAAGTGCTCTGTAGATCCTCTCCTATGGCACATCTCACACCATTTTAACATTGTTTAGCTCTCTCCTCAGGTAGATTCCCAAGCCAAGAGGGCAGTGACCACGGCTGGCTCACTCACTACTGTGGCCCCTGCACTTGGAACAAGTCCCAACACATAGGAGGCCTTCAGAATGTATTTGTGGAATTGAATTGAGCTAGCAAGCAGGCAATTGCATGTGGCTCTGGAAGTTATCTGCTACAACTATGCACCCTTTTCTACACCTATGATACCTTGTTCAGGTATCATCTCCTCACAGCAGTCTACCCTGATCCCCTCTCTGCTTAGATGAGGGTAAGTATTGGTTCCTCAGGGAAACAAGGATTTTTTTTTTTTTCTTAACTTTGAGAGCCCAACACAGGAGAGATCCATAAATGACTAGTTAACTGAACTTAGTGCCACTCCTATCTAGTTCACTATGCCTGCCCTTCTTCTTCCCCTTCCTGCCATTTTTCCTCCTCACTGCCCTAGTGCCCTACCTATGGGTACTCCATACATAGTTCTATAGATCTATAATATTATTATTCTCACCTCAGGTGCAAGTCGCAGCCTGGAGTGGGTGGGAGTTGGAGGAGGGTTGAATTATCCAGTAATGGCCCTCTAGAATCCCATGCCCTGGGATGTTTTGCCAATCATAGACCCTCTTCCTGGGTTGCTATGTTTGAGTTTTTCTCCATTTTGAGACAGGAGTCACTCTGATCTGGCAATTCTATCCTAGTCAGTGACCACTGTCAGAAAGAAGAGGTGCAATGGAAGGAAGAAGTAAATTTGGGAGAGTATGTTGGTCTGGGTCTTCTGAGAAGCTACCAAGAGGGGAATTAAAAATTTAAAAAAGTCAACTAGGGGAACCACCTGGGAAAGTCTGGGAGCACTTAGATTACAATGCAAATCTGACACCCAGTCAAGGAGACATGGAAGGAAGTATGGCAGCTTCATAGACTACTGTGCAGGCTGAAGGAAAGTTTGGCAAGGTTGTCGAGGAGTCCTGGACCCACCCACATTGTGTCTGCTCCGGCTCAGCTGAGAGCAGCCCTTCAGTGGTGTGACCTCAGTGCAAATTTGGCAATGAATTTCAGGGCAGCAGATGGGACTCTGAGGCAATTACACTTAGTGCAATTCAGGTGTCTTCTTTCAGAGAGTGTTGGGTGGTTAGGAGTAAAGGGTGTGAAACAGAGGAAACATTGGAAAGCAATTGCCATCCATGTGAGGAGAAAGGACTTTTAAGATATTTCTTGTGCATTCTGAATGTACGTCTCCCCTTGGTGTTTTATTTTAAAAACTGAAGGAAAAAAATGAAGTACTGTAAATTCACTTGTGTGTGTGTGTGTGTGTGTGTGTGTGTGTGCTGGACTGTGTTTCTCTGACAATGTATTTGAGTCACAAAAACCCTGACTTAAATTCCAGTTAAAATTATTACTAAAAACTGGAACCCTGTATTCCCCAGACCATACACATTTTCCAGGCCATCTTGGAAAACCCTCTTCTTTTCTGACTTCTTGGGTTCTGTGGGAAATGAGCAGGGCTAGCCTGTCCCTTTTTCCAGACGCACTTCCAGACCATTCTTTCACCATTGCTGGGCTGCTCTTCCTTTGAAGTTTTTGCCGTCTTTTGTTACCATTCTTTCAGCATTCCATGACCTTTACAATCCACCTTCCTCTAACTTCTCCTGAGATGTTCACATTAGGCTTGCTTTTTCCCCTTTTCCCTGCTGTATTATTCAGTGTTCTCCAGAGAAACAGACCATTAGTATATAGAGAGAGATTTCTTAGAGGAATTGGCTCACATGGTAATGGAGACTGAGAAGTCCCATGATCCACAGTCTGCAAGCTGGAGAATTATGAAAGCCTGTGGTGTGATTCAGTCTAAGTCCAAAGGGCTAAGAAAGGAGGGCTGAAGGGTGAATCATGTAAGTTTGGATCTTAGTCCTAAAGCCCTAGAGCCAGAAGCATATATGTCCAAAGCCAGGATAAGATGGATGTCTTGGCTCAAGTAGAGAATGGGAATTTGGCCTTCCTCTGCCTTTTTGTTCTATTCAAGCCCTCAGTGGATTGATAATGTACACCTGCATTGGCGAGGGTGAGCCTTTTTACCTGTGTACTAAATTAAATACTAATCTCTTCCAGAGACACCCTAACAGACATACCCAAAAAAGTTTTAACAGCTATCTGGGCATCTGTTAGCCCAACCAAGCTGACACAAAATCAACCATCACACCTGCCTTCTACCACTGTGCTCAGAGAGACCATCCAACCTTCATGCTGATATTCAGACTCCCTGGCCTCAGAATGCCTCAGCTTCCTCAATGTGAAGGGCTTTCAACTCTGTTCCACTTCAGCCACCCACATGCAGGGCCTTATAATCACTAAGAATTGCTCCATTTCCAGGAGCTGAAACCTGATGGTTCTCTCTACCACCCCCCTTCCCACACTCTTTTTTATACTGCATTTGATCCATGCCCTCAATATAAATTTTCAGTTCCTTCAGTGTAAATATTTAATTTCTGCCTACTCTCACATTCTGGCCTCTTTAGACTCCTATGTTTCCATCAATATCTCCATGCTAAGGCCCAGTCCTGGGTCACCCCTTCTTTTGGATCACTCCAATTCTGTTCACAGACTACCTACAGTTACTGGGAGAAGTCACAAAAATCATACCAGGAATATTAGTCTCCTAGAGCTACTATAACATATTACCACAAAATTGTTCCTTAAAACAACAAAAATTTATTCTCAGTTCTGGAGGCCTGGAGTTCAAAACAAAGTGTTGGCAGAGCCATTCTCCTTTCAAAGGCTCTAGGGGAGAATTTTTTCTCATCTTTTCCAGCTGCTGGTGCTTCCTGGTGTTCCATGGCATGTGGCAGTATAAGTTCAATCTATGCCTCCATTTTCACATGGCCTCTTCCCAGTCTCCATGTCTGTGTTCTGCCTCTCCTTTTTCTTATTAAGATACCAGTCTTTGGATTTAGGACCCACCCTAAGTACAGGATGACCTCATCTGGAGATCATTAACTTGATTACATGTGCAAGACTCTCCAAATAAGGTCACATTCACAGATACAAGGGATTAGGGCTTGAACATTCTTATTTGGGGATACAATTCAATACACTATACTAGATCACTGCATAGTCTCGCTGTTCCTTGCTATTCCAACCTCTGCATATCCAAACCTCATGTGTCTAATTCCAAACGCCATTTCTTCCACAAAGCATTTCCACAATTTCCCATTACAAGCAACCTCTTCTTTCTCTAATTTCCCATCTGCTTTTTGTTCCTCATTTATAGCTTTTGCCAATGTCTACCTTTTATTGGGGCTATCTATGTATGGGAGCATTACATTTTCTCTGGTTACCTGAATTGCAGAAAGTGCCACCCAAGTGTCTCATCAGCAGACCTCTTTGACTCATTTGGTCTCGCAGGAATCCTTTATGTTGCTCCTGCTGCTGCTGACCATGCTACCCTGACCCTCTACCTTAAAGGTCCTTTTGTCTTTTTCAGCCAAAAAAGCCTAAGTGGTTCTTGGTGATTCTTCTTCCCTAACCAGTTCCCTGTCTTCCTTCCTCTTAGATTCTTCTTTTCTCCAGTCCTCTGCTCAGCAACCTGCTCCTTCTTTACTTCCACGTCCGAGTCTCCCACCTTGTTCAGCCCCGTAAAGCACAGTTCTGCTTCTCAGACCATCAGTTGCCTTTCTATTCTCTCTTCTACCAGTTTAGTCCTTCGTTTGAGGCTTTGCCCTAACCTCTCCATCTGGCCCACTAGATATCCTTACCTTTCTCCAAGAGCACTCCCTTCACTTCTTGCTTTTCCTGATGGCATTAATTCCCTTCCTTCTAATACTCAACATGCTTTCTCTTCTTTCTTTCTTTTTTTTTTGTAGGGGTAGAGCATTCTTATTTTTTAAAAAATATAACATGATAAAAAATTAACAAAGTTTCAAGTTATAAAGTAGACTGTGTCAACTAACAAGAATTTTCCCACACTTGTGGGTCATTTTATTTTTTTAATATTTTCTTTTTATTTATTTTAGAGAAAGAGAAAGAGAGGGAGAAAAAGAGGGCGAGAAACATCGATGTGTGGTTGCCTCTTGCATGCCCCCTACTGGGGACCTGGCCCACAATCCAGGCATGTGTCCTGACTGGGAATCAAACCAGCAACCCTTTGGTTTGCAGGCCGGCACTCAATCCACTCAGCCACACCAGCCAGGGCTGGTTATGTAACTTTAACATGAAGGGACTCCTCCGTTGGAAGTTTAACCTCTATTGGTTTTGATATATAAGTGAGAATGTAACAAACACATAGAATACATGTTTTTTACCTCTCCTAAAGAGAAATAGTGATGTGGAATTTGAGAAGCAGGATAAACATAGTCTAGTTACCATGAGAAAGTTTGCCATTGGAGTTTGTCTTAGACCAACTCTTGATGCTGGCTATATCTCCATAATCTATCTTTGTAACACCTGGACAGATTATATAGAAGAAATTCTTGAATTCATCCATCCACACTTCTGCAAATCATCTATTATTTTTATTAATAATTTGTCCTGTGCCTCCTGGAAATGTGTAAGGTGTTGCTTTCCAAAACACGTGTCCAACATGTGAGCAAGTCACAATCTCCAAAGTTTCTCCACACTACCAAAATTCTAAAAGAAATTTCTAGGTTTTCTCCTCCCCAAATATCCATTCCAGCATCATGTGTTCCAATTTCCTGAAAGTAATCTCTGTCTGTTGAAAAAAGGCCTCCTGCCCACCTTTGGTGTTCTGACAAGAAAAATTTGATTACCTTTCCTTCTATCCATTTCTCTTTGGGGAACAGGTTACCAGTGAAAATTGAGCTTCCAGTTGAATCCACCTTAAGTCATATCAGAATCTGCCATGTACTCAAAAGTACCATCTCTGATCACATCAGTGATAGGGCATACCACTGTTTTCCTGTCTTGTTTGATCCTGGCTAAGAAAGGCTCCAGCCATCCCACTGTGCACTCACAGTGGGCATCTAAGAAAGTGATCACTTGGCCTTTAGACACAGCAGCTCCTTTTATTCTAGCTCTGATCAATCCAGAATGTTGTTCCATTTGATTTACATGAACTGGTACTTGTAATTTTTTCACAGAACTCTCTAGAGGTGTTCTCAAAAAATCTCTTTCGCTGGCCTCATCTACTAAGACAATTTCTTCTAGCATGTGTCTTGATGAGCAACTAAAGACAGTATGGACAGTTCACAGAAGTGTGCTCCCAGCCTCATTGTGGGAAATAATCACCATACTGGTTGTAGGAAGATTATCTGGATACACCTTTGTTTTACACCCTTCTAACCTAACAATCCTCTCAGTTGCCATCAAATTGAACTGATTAATTTTAAACATCTCTTTCATCTTTTATTGATCCTCTTTAGAATAAGCAATGGTTTCCCCATTTCTCCAAGACCTTCATGAGGCTTCTGTGCTGGCTCTAGAACACCCCTAGCAGGAAGTCTTCTCTCCTTTTCTTCATCACATTTGTTGCATTCACTGAAGTAAAGCATCAGGAACATATCCAAGAGTACCCAAATCAAGGAAATGGCTAGGACCACCTTGCAATATGCAAATTTTCTCATGGCACTTTAAGTCAAATGCAAAATTTTAAAATACATATATGTACCTATATACATATAAAGATCATGAAAATTTTTCCAATCCAGTTTCATCAGAAATCACATTCATAACCTCGATCTATATGGTGGCAGCAGCAGGAGCTCCTCGGGGCAGCCTGGTTGGTAACAGTGTGGTCCCACAGGCCACATAGCACAGGCACTACTCTGGGGTTGCCATCTGTCACGCCACCTCCTCAGCCACTCCAACATGCATTCCATCCCACAAAATTACTGCATTCTTCTTTTGTGTTCCCCTACTTCTTTGAGTATCTGCTTGATGTGTTGCATTAAAATTACTTGTTTGGGTTTTTCTGACTTCACCCTTCCCACCACATTACACTCCAACTCTGCTTGTACTCACACCTAATAGATATGGGATATATGTGTTCAGAACTGTGATATACTGGGTATACCTAACTGGACTGGTAGAAGATATGAAAAAGGATGTGAATTTAAAGAGTCTTTGAGCTCACAAGAACAGTTCCAGTATTGCCTTCGGAACAGACTGACTCTACCATCCTTGAGAATGCTCTTCCATTTTAACCAAAAGAGACTTAGCAATTCTCTCCATGTCTGGAC